>PVIU01005257.1:0-115827 GCA_004026605.1 Ondatra zibethicus | reverse complement strand
GGGAAGGGACCGGGAGAAGGGGAAGAAAGGAAAAAAAATTTTATTTCTTTAATTATGTTCTTGAATGGAAAAAATAAAACAAAACAATGTATGGAAAAATAAATAAATTTTAAAAAAAGGAAAAAAAATAAAGATGGGGAGGATATTTAAAAAAAAAAAAAAAGACTCAGCAGTGCACCAAACATCTTTCATGGGTCTAGAGGTATGCGGATTGTTTTTAATGTCACAGAAATATATATACTTACTGTAAAAAGCATGGAATGAATCTTGTACTTTTTTTCATCATCACACATGTTCATTTCATGCAAAATCCTGCCAAGGACACATCCTCACGT
The DNA here is from genome assembly GCA_004026605.1 of Ondatra zibethicus. Classification (NCBI taxonomy): domain Eukaryota; kingdom Metazoa; phylum Chordata; class Mammalia; order Rodentia; family Cricetidae; genus Ondatra; species Ondatra zibethicus. The sequence goes on along the minus strand of PVIU01005257.1, from coordinate 115,492 downwards.
AACTTCTTTTTGAAAATATTTTTTTTAATTCTTATTTATTTATTTTTATTTCACTTTACATTCCAACTGCAGTTTTCTCTCCCTCCCCCCTCACATCCCCTCAATCCAAACCCCATTTACTCCTTCCAATGGGTTAGGGCTCCCATTGGGAGTCAACAAAGCCTGGCATATTAAGTTGGAGCAGGTCTATGCCCCTCCCCCTGAATTAAGGCTGAGCATGGCATCTCACCATAGGGAATGGGCCTCAAAAAGTTAGTTCATGCACCAGGGATAGATCTTGGTCTGAAAATAATTTTGAAGTCAGTAGATATCCTCTTCTTTGAAGGTAGCATAATTTACTTAGCAGTTTCCTTCTGGTGGACAGTAATGATTTCTGACCTCTTGTTATAAATGGCTCTCCAATGAACTTCCCTGACCATGAGACTTTGGACATATATTCACTTAGTTCCCAGGACTGGCTGTACAGAAGTAAAATTATGAGGTCAAAAGGTAGAAGAGTTTTAATGTTCTTGAAATATTTTTACTAAATTGCTTTCCAGAAAGGTTATGCCCACAGATACTCTAGCCAATGATGTACAGCACTGCTCCTAACTTCATTCCTGCCAGCACCCAGTGTTATCTTTTACTGTCACTGCCAAGTTGATGAATGAAACCCAACATCTCTTTTTGATGGTATACCCTGGCAAATGCAGCAAAGCATACAAAACTGTACATATAACAAAATCTCAAGAGTATATACATGTGTCTCAAAAATATATTAAAGGAAATATATGAAATTATTAAAAATGTTAGATCTGGTAGTAGACCAATAGGTCACTACACTTTTAATCTAATAATAACACTTACTATTTATTCAAAAGCTACCAAGTTTCAGAAAGTATGCTAAATAATTTCCATACAGTTTTTTGTTTCATCCTAAAAATTCTACTAAATTTTCTTAGCTGACTTGCAGGAGAAAATCTGTAAGCCAAGAAAATTAGGGAGAGGCTGAGCCAAGATTTCAACCCTATCTTAACTAATTTCACAGTTCCTGCTTTTTATTCTGCTTTTTTCTCCTAATTTCCGTACTTTTGCTCTTTTGTATATTAGCATTTGTTCTCCCTTAAATAATCAAAAGCAGTTAAGTGTACATATTCTGTCCCAAATAGAAGTGTCCTGTACCCAAACTGTTGTAAACAGACTTTGAATCACTTTGGAAACGAGGCTATTCTCCATCTCAGGGAGGTGAATATAAGATATTCAGGATGTCACTCAAGAACCAGGAGTTGGTCCAGTCCACAGCATCATCTGCATCATTATCTGGAGCATCATTCCTTGCCCTCCTGAAATTCCACCCCATCAACAGCTTCTTCTCCCAGCAGAGAAATTAATGTGTCCTTGTCTTGGAGTGTGTCACTCTTGTCATGTGAACAAAGGAGTTTCATTAGGGCGAGGTGAAGAGAGTCATCCGGTGCTCCTGTGTTCTGTCTGCTTCAGACAGCCAGAATGCCTCTGTCCTTGTGTTAGTGTTCATTTCATAGTTTTAGGAAGACAGCAGAGAGCAAGGATGAGTGTAGCATGTGTTTTTCTATTTATCAATGACAATTTGTTTCATTATTATTATTAAAATCCAACTAATAACTAGATCTGTTCATGAAAATCTTTGAAGTAAATATGCAATATTTTCATATATATTTACTTAGAGCAGGCACTTTAGCTTCCTTATAAGGGTATATCTGGTTAGATTTAACAACACAGGGCAATGATTGTTATGAGCTATAAAATACATGTATTTGCACACAGGTGAATAAAAGGCTATCTCAAAAGATATGGAGCTACTTTTAAAATTATTTTTGTTCTGGATTTTATTAAATTTTGATATCTTAAATATTTATACTATGTACACAATACACAAAGCAATAAGGAGGAAATGAGGATTGTTTGCATGAAAGTAAGAAGTCCCAAAGCTAAAAAATTTAATATTCAAAGAACACACTGACAACTTATACATATATAATGTATACAGATACATCATCAGATGTTTATACTATGTAAAATAAGTATTAATAAACCAATCTTTATTAGTAGACTCTCAAATGGAAAGAACCAGGTGAACATTTGTTGACTTCTGGAGATGAGAAATAACTTTGTTTGATGAGTTTATTATTTGTTAATGAAGCCTGTCTGTATTTGAGGCCATAGTATTAAAGCCCAGGACCTACTTCCCTGGCCCCACATATTAAACTACATCACATTCTTTCACAGAGAGCATTTATTTAAAAAGTTAATTACTGTAATATACACCATGTTACCAAGTAGCCATCAAACTCAGATTACCAACATTTTCTTGTCTGTCTGACTTGTTTCTTGCCAACCTCTCAGTTTTCTGGTTCTATCCTTCTAGGCTGTTCTCAGCTGAGAAATGGGAAATTAAAACACAAAATAGCATCGTCACACTAGGAAGAATGACCCCCTGCTCATCTGAAGATGTCTTGGTCTGGTTTTGGTCACCATAGTCTAAGTCTTCTATCCTCTGTGAAATTCTTAGATCACAGCCAAGTTCTGAGGATAAGGATTTTACCTCTGTAGTCTGAACTAGAGATTAAGTTTTCTCATATGTAGAAATTCAATTAAGCCACATTGGTTCTATAGCAATAGAACAGTAATTAACTATGCTTTATTTTAATATACAGTGTTTTCATTTCATAAGTATTTAGCAACTACTACTAGGTACCATGCCATGTGCTAGGACCAACGATGAGCGAGAAGTAGAGCATCACCGCCCTATCAAGCTCACCCTCTGGTGAGGGAGCCAAAGACATCACATTCACAATCCCAATTTTTTCTCACTAATATCCTACATCTTCAAGTGAAAGATTCTATCATCCATTCTTATTAAAAGGATCAGACTATTTGAGCATCAATCCAAATGCATGTGAGCAGTTAGCATATAATCTTGATTCAGACAAAGGTTAGAGAAACATACACACAAAAATGATCCCATTCCTATTTCTATTTCTTCCCTGACAGTCTTAGAGCCAAGGACACTTCAGCTGACTTTTTGCTTCTTATAAATGTCACGTCCAAGTCAAGTCTACACACCAACTGAGTAGTCTGTATTTAGAAAAGTCTGGAGGTAGGTAGAGATGCTGTGCAGATAGACAGACAGATAGACAGAAAGATGAGATCAATACTTCCTTGTAGTGATATTTCATTTGTATTTTAATAAATAAAGCGTGCCTGATGATCAAAGAGCAAGACAGCCTCACTGGTCAGTCTTACAGACCAGGCAGTGGAGACACACACCTTTAATCCCAGCACTGCACTAGTTTGCCATAGAAACCGGGCAGTGCATGCCTTTAATCCCAGTGATGCACACCTTTAATCCCAACCCTAGAGAGGATTAAAAGGTGGGAGGAGACAGTCTCATTCACAGTCACATTCTGAGAGTCCTCGAAGCAGGATCGCCATTTTGTACTCAGGTAGAAGTAAGAGTTGGTGGCTGGCTGTTTTGCTTTTCTGAACTTCAGGTTGAACCCCAATTTCTGTCTCTTGGTTTTTATTAATCATGGTACAGTTCCTTATGAATTATTTTTGTACTAAAAAGGAATTTTGTTCAAGTCTGTCCACTTTTATGCAAGAAAAACTTCTACCTGAAGTATTTTCTTTTTTTATTACCACCACCCCCCTCTGTGTGTATGTGTGTGTGTGTGTTTGAACACACTTGTGCCATGCAAGGTGCATGGTAGGACTCATACGGAGGTCGGAGAAAACATGCTCAGAACTCTCCAGTGACTTCCACTGAGCTTAGAATGGAGCCCTTAATTCAATCTACAAGCCCCATGTGATGAGCCCTGCTCCTCACCTCTCCTCCCACATTACTCTTCCTCAAGTTAGTCTTTTTGTCACTTCTGGAACTTCTTCCTACCCCTGTGTCTTTTCACCTGTCACCCTCAGTGCCTTGAGTATCATTTGTTGACTGTAAGTGGTCTGATTCCTTCTTATCATCTGAGTTAGTAAGAGGTGTATCTTCTGCCCTAAGACAACCCTCCTTTCCTTTCCCTGATCGGTGCACATTACGCTATTAGGTTATGTTTCCATAAGGTATCTGCTTTTGTTTGAAATTAAGTTATTAGTTACTATTAACATCAATTGTTCTAGTTAGTTGTTTCTCTTTCATCAATGTAAACTGTTCTGCTTCACAGATTATGGACCCTTACTTAGTCGTTGTGATCAACCCATATTCACTCTCATTTAGCTGATATAACCATCAGCTAGCTTATATCTCCCTTCATAAACACAAGGTAAACATATAGAAAGCACAGCTTTAGGTATAAAAATAATAGTAACAGACAGAAGAAAGTAAGGTGAAAATATTACATCTGCAGAGTATGTCATTTTCAAAGAGCAGACCTGGTTTCTCACTGGTAGAGCCTCAATAAACCCTGTATCAGGAAATCATGTTTGTCATCTAGCCTGAATCTCACTTGTGACATTACAACCAACGGATAGTCTCCATTAGTGAGAAAGCTGTCATATCTTGTGTAACAGGAGGAGCGGGCTGCTTGTCATCCCAGGTGCCCAACTATCTTACACCCGAAATAACCACACAGAAACTGTATTCATTTAGATACTGCCTGGCCCACTAGTTTTAACCTCTTATTGGCTAATTCTTACATCTTAATTTAATCCATTTTTGTTAACCTGTGTACCACCACAAAGTTGTGGCTTACCAGGAAAGATTCAGTATGTCTGACCTGGCAGCTCCATGGTGGCACTCTCTCTCTCTCTCTCTCTCTCTCTCTTTCTCTCTCTCTTTCCTTCCCAGCATTCAGTTTTGTCTACTCCGCCTACCTAAGTTCTGCCCTATCAAAAGGCCAAGGCAGTTTCTTTATTCACCAATGAAAGCAGCACACAGACAGAAGGACCTCCCACACCAGTTTTGCAGTGTTCCTTTTCTTCTTTTAAGACTTCTGCTTTTTAAAGTTCCCTAAAAGATGCAATGAGCTGGGCTTCATAATAACTTTAATCCATTGGTGACTTTGAATATTTAAATGAAAGTGAAACAATCTAATTGCTCCTACATACACTGATCGCAGGGTTTTTGAGAAAGTTGTATTATCTCCCTAATGTCTTTTCTCCGAGGTAACATTTCTTTCAACTATTCTTAGTATACCATTGTTTCAATGGTGTGTTTCAATTCTCAGCAGGGAATAATCCTAATTTATATCACTTTTTTTCTCTCTTGCTTAGCAGATATATCCCAACAATGAACCACTTACTAGAAGTAACTAGGTCATTACAGAATGAAGCACTCTTTCATATCCATTTTCATGGTGTCAAAGAACAATCTAAAAACATCAACAAGGTATCAAATTAGCTAGGCAATTAATATGTGATGAGCTGGGGGAAATTCTGGAAAATTCTGGCTTCTATTTGCCAATCACTCACAAACACTAATGATTTGTAGTCTCTATTTGATTGTTTTACAATTAAGTCCATACACAGTCTCTACCCAAAATTTTAGAGGCAGAAAATCTATTTAGCATCTTCTATACATATCTTACTAGGCATGACAAATTTAACAAAGAAAATGGTAATTTCTTAAGGTTCTAGTTTGAATAGCAGGTACACATAAGTGCTCTATGGGCACTGTTCAAGTAAGAAACTGGTTGATGGATGCAAGGAACTGTTAAGATCAAAAGTGAGATACTGGCAAAACAAAGAAGACATCCCAGCGTGCTTATTACCAAAGCACCTTGCCTTTCTCTAGAGCAGCCATTGACAATCCTAGAGAGAATGTGAACATTGTGTACCGCAGGACAAATTCTATCAACTTTTCTACACTAAACACGTAGAAACTGACTCTCAAGAAGTTGATTCAAGTAGCCCATATTACACAATAGGAAATAGGGAATGGCCACGGGAGCTCTAATTCCAAGGCAAGGGACTTGTACTCCGATGATAATCTTGATAAACAATGCTACCATTTGCCTTAGGGGGCTTGTTGTTTATGTTTTACATGAAAACTAGTCAGTGGAAAGTCAGTGATCAGAATAATTATCTTAACGTATGCTTTAAAATCATTTCTTTTATGAAGTGTATAAGAATGTATGCAAATTCAGCCAACCTTCTTATGCATGGAAATAATAGAGATGATTTGCATGAAACTGAGGGGTAAAAACTCCTTGTACATTCTTTGTGTAGGGTTGAGAGTGAGAAAAATACCTTTCTCCGCGGTAGAGAACACAAATTGATTGTCTAATACCAAAGCCCTGAAAACATACATACAAGTAATAGTATACAGACTGAGCAGGTTATATTTGATATGTATATGAGTGTATATATATATTTCTAAAATATATACATACAATAACATCTCATGGAAAAGGAAGCCATGAATTCAAAAGAGAGAAAGGAGGCATATACAGGAGGGTGTGGCAGGAGATTAGGAAAGGGAGAAATGACGTAATTATATTATAATCTCAAAAATAAAAGCTTAAAAAAATATTTGTACCAAGTCTTTGAAAAGCCCAAGACTTGTTCCACTAAGTTGTGAAACTTCTCCACAAACTGTGCTTCCAGGGAAGCTTTGAGTCATTGTCTGGATTACACTGTTCAACAAAGAGAACCACCACAGTGTGTGAAGAATTTAAACACTAGCTGTGTTTCCTTTCATTTGTATCTCATATAGAAGAGGCAGATGGCCAATCTCCTATGCTCGTCTGTTAATGTGACACAAGCTTAGACTCAGCTCCCTTCTTTCTCCTCCCTCCTCTTCAATCAGATGAAGAACTGTCAGTCTGAGCAGCCTCCAACCTGTGCTTAAACAATGAGGAGGGTACCAAAGCATCCCAAGTTTCCTACAGCAGTTGTGCCTACAGATCTCATGACAGCCAAAAACACAGCACTAACCATGTTACAGTCGTGAGAATTACAGCAGTTCAGAGAATAATTCATCGTGTGGGGGAAAGTAAAATTATTCTGTACTTCAGTTTCCATTTCCTTTGCAAAGTACTTGAAAAATGAAGGTGTGCCAAGTGGGGCCCCGGCCAAGCGTTCTCCCCTCCACAGCTCAACTCTCCTCAGCTAAAATACAGACGTCAAGACAGTGCCACCCTTTCCATGGCACCATGTTATGTGGTTAACAGAGACAACCAGCAATTATTTAGTGAGGAGAAAAAGTTAATGCCAACAGCAGAGAAGGTCAAGATTACCGGTGAGCTCAGCCGTAGGTAATGGCAGAGCCCTTGGATTCTAATGATGTGAACTGTTGGTATCCACTTAGTCACTTCGTACTGCATACATTAGGTGATGTCTGTCTCTCCTCCTATACTATGGCAGCTTATGCTTTATTAATAATCCATTATTACGACCAATAAAACTGAAAAGACACGTAGATAAGACCATCCATTCCTGCCTCATTGGCCAAAGGAGAAATAGAGAAGGAGATACTTAGAGAGCCAGATAGATGAGCATTCAGAGACAGAGAGATTACTAATAGCAATTAATTTCCATCAATTATGCACAACTCAGGTAGACTCTAAACATAAACTAATGTCACAGGTATCTAGTTATACATGTTCTCATCTCATAGTAAATTAATGATGTATGTATGTATAAGATTTGCATGCTCCTAAGTAGGGTTCATTACTTAAACAGCATTAATCTGGCAACAGCAAAAACCCTCAGCGCCTCTGCTTACACAACTATATGAACTCTGTGTGTGGGTGTGTTGGCTGCACTAGTAATCACATTAGGATAAGTAGGAGAAATGAAAAATAAAGTTATTTCAACAATAAGGGTAGCTTGATACTTTCACCCACACAGTCATTTGAATGTTTTGTAAATCTTGGATGTTTCCATTCTCATCCTTAAGTGAACTTTACTCTGTTTTGGGAATCAAAACTGAGTCTAATTTTCTGTTGACAAAGTAAGATTGAGAAGGATAGTGGCTACTCCCTTAGACCCTTCCAACCAAGGCCCCAGAAAGCCCCGAGTTCTGTGAGAATCACCGAAAACATGAAGAACACAAATAATGGAGCCAGGAATGTTGGTTATGGTTATAATCTCAGTACTAGGAGGTTGAGGCAGGAAGATTAACAGTTTGAGGCCAGCAGAGCTTACAGAATGAGTTCTCAGGCAGCCTGAAATAGAGAACCAGATCCTCCCTTATTAAATAAGTACTTTATTAAATAAATAAAATAAAAGTAATAAAAAAGAATCAGCAGACACTGCCTAGCAAGCAAACACCCAGAAGCTTTTTGACATGTTAAGGCACCTGATACCGCTAGGAAGGACAGGTTTTTCTGCTGAGGATATGAGGAAACACTGCCAAATAGTTATTGCTTAGTAGTAGTAACAGATGCTTTCTAGATCAAGTTATTTTTTTTCCTTAGTATGGCATTCCTTCTTCTAAATGTATGGAGTTACAGGTAATTCATTCTGGCACAGTGGGAAAAATTTGGAAATAAAAGAAGCAATTTTGCATTTGCTCTATATTGGAGTATTGGGTCTATTCTGCAGGTAATCAACTTTCCTGCGAGTTAAGTGTTCTATTTTTCAGGAAGGGATCTCATCTGTCGGCAGATGTCAAGCAAAGCCATTTCTTGAGTGGGCTCTTTGCAGAAGTGGTTTGCTTCCCATGAAGGCAGAGTTAAAGCTACAGTGGCCTGCAGGACACTGCAGCCAACGCAGTGATGGATTGGGTTGTAGAGAACAAAAAACCACATCTGTCATGGAAGCTACTGAGATCCTATTTTTTTATGGAGCAGGGCAGGTTTAATGTTTCTTATCTCATTTGTCATGTTCTAGAAAAATGAATATAAATGAAAACTATAGCAACACACCCATAATACTTCTACTAATGTACTAATTTTGTGTTTCTGCAATCTTTTAAGCCCCCTTCCTCTAAGAAGTGATACTAGAAATTTTGCCATTTCTCTCTGGACTCTGTAAGATTAGGAGAAGAAAAAGAAGTCTATGGTTTTTAATATTTATTCTTCTCTCATACATTGTATACCAACTGCAATTTCTCCTTCCTCTTCCCTAGCGAGTCTCACCCAACCTCCAGTGAGCTGCATCTGTTCCTCCTCCATTTCCCTTCAGGGCTATCAACCACACATGGCATAGCAAGTGGCAACAAGACTAGGAGATTTCCACAAAGCATGGTGATAAACTTCGAGATCACAAAGTGCAAAGGCAGTCATTGGGCTAGGAAACAGAAAAGGGACTGTTGAGGACCCTATTTCTCTTTCTGACATAATCCACTTCTGGCCACATCATTGCTTGTGCAACACCTGAGACAGAGCAAGAATGCAAGAAGTGGGTAAGGCTCATTGTGATGACAGCAATGGTAAAATAATAATTTCTTCAGATTATAGGTACAAAAGCTGATAATGGCTTTCTTGTTCATAGGGACATGACTGAGGAAATAGTGTGCTTTTTCTATACATGTACAATTTTTAAGACCTTGTTTCACTAGGGCCACACTAAGAAACACATTCCCGATGTCTTCCTTGAGTATCGTTCCCACTGACACCAAACGGCCAACTCTTGCCTTTCATTTCGACAACTTAATTTAATGAAGATTTAATTTATAAAGATTTTGAAATGTGGTTAAGTTTGCTTTCCATTCCTTAGGAGACAAGAGAACGGGTTAATCTCTTTTTTTGTGGTCTCTGGTAACTTTGTGGCCTGAGACTCTTTGACGGCTGTGTGTTTATTTCTGAGTCACATTGTGTAGTCAGGAAAAGCTGAAGCCAGCAATGCCAATCGTCATCTGTTTTAGAAATTTCAAACAACTGAGCAGAACTGGCTTGAGCTATTGGTGTGGAGACACATCTTTCTTCTTCCTGGGACTGAACAGACAGATCACTGGGACACTGGGTTGGAGGTACAGATGCCAAGCAGGGTCCTCGTCCTGGGGAAATGTTTTTAATAGGCTACTTGTATGGATTTTCTATTGCTTCCCCAACTCGACCCAAATTATTTCCTACCACTCTCATGGTGACCAGAATTCCAATGTCATTTAGGGAGCAGAACCCAAGAGAGTTCACAACCTCTCCAAGCAAAGGAAACAAAGCTCAGCCCACTCCCTATTGTCTGATTCACAGCTTGCTCATGAACACCTGACAAACCACTGACCCCCATCATGCTCTAGTTTCTTTTGTGACCCAGAAACACAATAATGTGTGAAGCTACATTGCAGAATTGTTTTGAGCAGTAATTATACTGTAGGTGTCTGTGTGTATCTAAATGGGTGTATTAAAGCCCCTTCGTTTTATAGGGTGCTCTAGCAATATTTAAAGATAAAGTTGGAAAAATGGAATAAGCTTGCAGCAGTAATGGGTCTGCTCCCTACATGAGGCTGCTGGCATTAAACAGCATGAGGTACAGTTGACTTTCCAGGTCTCTACCCCTGGGCTTTGCCACTGACTTGCTATGTAGCTTCCACTTGAGATTCTGTCTGCATATTCATCCTTAAAGCAATTTCAAGTGATGAACTCTTTTGTAGGCTATAGAGAGGGAAAGGAAAAGAAAAAATAAATAAAATGAGAGAGATTTAATAAGTATAATGAGAAAAACAAATAATAGACAGGATCTAACTCTCAAACACACACTTGTTATTTCTCTTCGTATAAATGCAAATTCAGCTCAACAGAAAGCACTCCTGGAATGCTCTGATTTAGGACATTTGCCTAGTGAAAATCAGACTTCTTTTTCTGCTTTTAGTCAACTAAGTGAAAAGCAGGAGGTCTTAGGGAATGCCTATAACTTTGCCTTGAATTATGTGTGTGTGGCTTCTGTAATTTAAATTGCTGGGGTTATCTGTGGGTAATGACAGGAAGACTTTAGCCATAAACCTTCCAAGTAGTAATGACTGCCTGAGTCCCTCTCCTGACAAATATTTTTAAACTGTTTTCCTTGACTCTCTGCCAATACAACGGACAGAAACGCTTTCAATTCTCTCTTTTTCTTTCTTGGTCATAGCTTCAGAGCCCTAGCGCTGCTCCATTCCCTTCAGCTGCAGATATGGGTGTCTGGAGTCAAGGGCCAGGCCCCAGAACAGTCTCACAGAAGGGACATACATAGGGCCAAATTGGACCCTCCGATTCACACCGTGTATCTCTGAGAAGTGTGGTAAGTGTCGGTGGGTGCTAAGATGGTAAAATAGAGCCAACTGCCACTCCTTGTACCCGGAAGCTGGATTCTGATGCCAACTGTGCTGCAGTGAATATTGCTCAGGCATCATGATCCTGAGTGCTATGCATTTTAATGTACATGCTGCAATTCAAGCTTAGGTCCAAAGAAATTAACATTTCCCTTATGGTTCCAGGTCATTGCATTCTTTGACAAAAACACCTAGCAACTGAAGTTGTAAACAAACAAACAAAAGAGGACATTTGAGATTTGCTTCCCAGCTCTAAAGAATACAAGTCACTCACTGCAGCTGTGAACAGTGCCCCCTATAGTTCTACTATAGGACATACTACAAGATCACAAACACCGTAGAAAAGGTTTCCGGAAGGAACTCAGAGTCCAGGGAATTTAAAATGTTCATCAAAAGAACAAAATTTGGGGCAGGAAGATGAGCCAGTGGGTTAAGCAATTACCACACAATCATGGCAACCTGTGCTTAAATCTCAAGGCCCTACATAAAGTCGGCTGAGATTGTCCATGTGTGTAATCCCAGCATAGCTTACAGGGACATGGGTAACAGAGATAGGGGAATCACCTGAAGCTCATGGGCCAGCTGTCCTGCTATACACAGTGACAACCAACAAAGAAACCCTATCTCAATCAAGGTTGGAGGTGAAGAATTACAACTAAGATTGTCCTCTAACTTCCACCCTTATGCTGTGTCATGGGCATGACTGACATCAGTCTGTTTTAAACATTTTCATGACATCATCTCTAGCATCAACTCCAGCTCTGAATAGAGAACAATTTATAAATAGGTGAGATGGATGAAAGAGATGTTTTCCTTCCACTTAACTGGTTCATAGGAACTCATAGTGTCTAAACCAACAACCAAGGAGTCTACATGGGATGGATCTAGGCCCTCTGCATATACGAGACAGTTGGTCCAGTTGTGGAACAGGAACTGTCCTTGGTGCTTTCACTGACTCTTGGAAACCTATTCCTCAAGGAACACAGAGGGAACAGTATCCCTCTGGGCAAGGCTGGATTGCTTTGCCCAACTGAATACAGCAAAGTGCTTAGTCTTATTGCAGCTTGATAGGCCATGCTTTGTTGATGTGCAGGAGAGGCCTGCCCTTTTCTGAGAGAATACCAAGGAGGGGTGGATAGGAGGGGAGGCAAAGGGGAGGGGAGGAAGCTAGAGGAAGTGGGAAGAGAGGAGGGAGGGGAGGCTGTCGTCGGGATGTAAAATCATTTAATTAAATTTTAAGACAAGAGAGATGTTTGCCTCTTTCAAGTAATAGTCATATAGTTTGCATCCTATTAATAAAAAAGATAAAGAAATTCCAAATAACCCTTAGTTGAATTGCAGTGGTCTTTAGAAAGAAATCAGCTATCTGGACTGTTAATTTATCTAGACTGCTAATGTTATCTACATAACATCATCTCAGTATCTCAGGGTTTCAGTCCAAGCATAAGCTTTGCCACTGGCAGGCGTGCTAAGTGCTACAATTTAAATAGTCTTTAATGTCCTATATTTGCGCAAAGAAGCTTTGCTTCTCCTAATGCTAGACTCAGCCATCTGTTTCACTGTGAGACCATAAGGACTTTTTTGTCCACTATGAAAGCCCCAGTACGTATAGTAAACACATAGGAAATACTGGAGGGTAGAAGGAAAGATTTCATTTTTCCTTTCATCAGACATATCCTTATTGCTTGCCTGATGCAAACACTTCCTGGAATACAGCAGAAGCAAACATGTATGTGAATCATACTAGAGTCCCCACTCCATGTTGGCTTGTACTATGAGCACAAATATTAGATGGACTTGCCCTGAAGACTTAGACCAGCAGAAACTTTTGCATCTCCCATAATCACAGTGAATTGAGACAAATTGCATGGCCTTGCAAACTTCCTGTGTTTACATATTTATAGCCAGCTAAGAGATTGAATCCTAGCTAGCAAACACTTGGTCCACTAAGGGAAAAGTGCCTTTTGTATTAGAACAAAAAGTGTTAAAAATCATTCTCATGACTGGGTAAGTTCTAAGTGCTTCTGGAGAGAATTTTCTGGAAGAGTATATCTGCTGTCTTCAGACCGTGTGTCTTAGTCAATGATCTATTGCTGTGAAGAGACACTGTGACCAGAGAAACTCTTATAAAGGAAGGCATTTAACTGGGACTGGCTTACAGCTTCAAGGTTTAGTCTATTGTCATATGGAAGGGATCATGGCGGCACACAGGCAGACATGTTGGTGTAGTTGAGAGTTCCACATCTGGATCCACAGGAAGCAAGAGAGAGATGGTGCCACTGGGCCTGGCTTTGGCTTTTAAAATCCCAAAGCCTATCCATAATGGCATACTTTCTCCAACAAGGCCACATCTCCTAAACCCTGTCCAGTAGCTCCACTCCCAAATGACCAAATATTCAAATATATGAGCCGATGGGGCCATTCCTATTCAAACCACCACACCATTTTTAAAACCAAAATGACTTCAACATTTTTGTTATGAAAGCTACCACCAACCTACAAAAAAACACTTCACAAACTCAACACACAGGCACACACACACTTTATCAGGATAACATTTACTAATTTTTCTAAATAGATTAGAAATATTTCTTTCCAAACACTAGCAAGCCCTTTCCCTCTTATGTTAAGGGTCCCTCTTACACGTGCTTTGCAAGGCTAAACCTATTTGTTTCCTCACTGCTTCCTCCAAAGTCTATAAACCCTCAGAGTGTCTGCCTGAGTCTTCAGTTCCTTGGATTCCTAACATCCAACATAATGTCTTAATGACTTATAATGACTTAAAAAATAATGGGATATACCACCTATTCTCATCCATTCATGCACTTGTAGACACTAAAGTTCACCCCATCATTTGCAACAACATGGAGGAACTTAGAAGCTTTAATTCCAGGTAGTAAGCTAAGCACAGAGAAACAAATACATCCACAAGTTTCCACTTAATGTGGAATCTATAATAATGGGCCAAATAGAAGCAGAAAGTATAATTGTGGTTGCTGAATGGGGGATGGATAGGAAATTATTGCTCAGAAGCTGAGGGCTCATGAGATGAGTCAGAAGTTAAAGTGTTTGCTACAAGCATGAAGACCTGGGTTCAGCACCCACATAAAATCCAAGGGTGGTAGCTTCTATCTGCACCTTTCAGGGGAAGGTGTATATAGGTGACTCTCAAGGACTCCCTGGGTGACAAATATAGCCCAAACAGCAAACTGTGGAGTGAGAAATGAAGATTGATTTCTCAGACCTTCCCATTTGCATGTATGGTTGGTTCATCCATATGCACACATCCACATATATGAATGCACCACATACACACAGACAGACACACACATAAAAGGTATAAAGTTGAATTTAGGAGAAACACAATCTCTTAGAAACACTGGGTATCAGCTAGCTTCTTCTGTTATTCTTATACAATATACATATTACATAACATCACTATCAGTCCCATATTTATACATGACTATAATTTGATAATTTTTAGAAAATGAAGGAAATAGATTAAAAATGCCCATACTTTTTATTTAATTATACATCTTCCCTAAAGAGTCTATATGAAATTATTATTGAACCCATAACCTAATCCATAAATCCAAAGTGGTCAAAGGCAAGCAAGCTGCTTCCCAGTGGACTAGTAGTGCCTGTTCTCAGTGGACCCCATGGGTAAAGTTTTGAAAAGATCACTGAGTAAACAGGTGTATCAACATGCATGAGCTTCACTCCCTGCTTGCTCCCTACCATTCTCAACAGTTTTTCTTTCACTAGTGTCCACTTTGGTATGTGTGTGTGTCCCTGATACCACTTTTTCATACATGCAGACTAGGGCATGGACTAATTAAGCTTGAACCAGATTATGAGAAGGTGAGGGAGATAATGTAACAAACATATATCCCAATGTCTGCATGGCCATGGCTAGAAAATAAGGCATGGAGAAACACCATGAAGTGCCTCTTCATGAACTATTATTTCCCTTTCAAGCCTGGAAGCAGTTATTACTCTACACAATTATACCTTTGATTAGACACATTCACAGACCACCTCCTACGTGTGTAGATGGGTATAAATGGCTTCTATCACAAGTGGAGAAACAGAGCAAAGTTCAGCCTATTTTATGCAGGTCAAACTGAGCCGGTCCTTACAACAAAGGCATGAGAGGAGGGTAGCTTGAAGTGGTATAACTAAGTATTCCACTTGACAAGAATTCTGATGAAAGCAAAACCTTTTGTATTGTAGGGTACTATAATGCAGACTCAAACAAAAATGTAAAGCAGTTTCAGAGTTCATGTCCATATTGTCTTAGGATCAATTGACATGTATATTGGTTGGTTTGTATATTTACTATATAAAATGTAGAATAATAGTTATTTTTACTTAAAGAATATTATCCTAATGTTTTCTCTACCTTCTTCCAAAGACACTCTTAATTTATGTTACTACCTCAATTTTGACACTCCATTTTGTTTGTTGACTTTTAAATTACTAAGGAGCTAGAAGTGTTTAAGTGGGTGAATCTGGGATTACTTCCGCCACAAAGTATCCACAGTTCTCCGTGTTGTTTGAGAAAGGAATTAGCTGTCTATGCCGTTTGCACAACTGACATTAAAATTTCCATTGGGGAAAAAGTCTCATAATTTCAAAACTGAGCACTTTTAAATTGTATCTATAGATCTTCCTTGCATGAATGAATAGCTGGCATTAAATCTTTCAGTTCTTGTTGCAAGGCCTCCTCACAGAACCAAGTGACTATATAATCAATTAAATTGTTTAGAAGGCAATGTGGTGATTCACTCCTTGGATGCCACACTGTGTGGATTGTTTGTGGACCACCTTGCTCAACGGAGAATGATAACAGTGCTACCACAGAGATGTGGATCAACTCAGGGGTGACAGAGCATGACCCTGCTGGTACCTAAGGAAAGTATGCCTTCCCTACACTTGTTCACTTCAATTGCAGACAAGTTTATAAAATTATTTTGATGGCCTTTTTCATTCTTTTTTCCCTCCAAAGTTGGCACAATCAAAATGAAAATGCAAAATGAATGCTATGACGAATTTACTGCTAGTAAGGTTGCTACTGCTGGCTCAAACTCCTGTGTGTACCTTGCACTAATTAGGAAACAAGGGATCAGTGGTGATGTAAGAGGCCTGTTAGTTATAACTCCCTGTGACTATTTGTTATTCTAAACCATCAAACTGAAACCCCACAACTTCCACACATAGTTTTGCTCTTTGTTGGTGAATGATGGAGCAATGTGACCCTGCAGGGTAGACATATCCTAGCAGAGGCTTTTAATTCATATTCTGTTTGTGGTTAATGTCTAGTGTTTTGCATAGGCAGTGTCTAATTCCACGGCATAAACATCTTTTGTTGCTTGTATTGTAACAAAGATGCTAATGCTTCTGAAACCAATTGTTTTGTTTTGCTTTGTTTTTTCTTCCTTTAAATTACATTTTATAAGCATCTCTGATGTTTGTGGGGGGAACAATGTATGCTGCGGTCTAGTAAAAATGTTTCAAGCCCCATTTCTACAATGATAAAAATTTAAGACTCATTTGCATCTTGTATGTAGTTTTTACTGCTTCATGGGCCCTGCTTATCTTTCACTGTTACAATTCAAAAGATATCTTTAAAACAGCGGGGAAGTTGGTTAAAGAAATGACATTCCATATTTCAGATTGACTCCTTAAGATTCCTCCTCCCCAAGAACATGTAATTGGAATTGGGTAGCACCCCGGAAGTGAGGCTTGGTAAGGGCTGTGTACGATAATCATCATCATCATCATCATCACCATCATCATCATCTCTGCTGTTTCTTGACTAGAATCTATTTGCTAAGAATTCTAAAAAAAAAAAAAAAGCATTTTGTGTTTCAAATCTTGGCTTTCTTAAATGTCTAAAAGAAGATAATAGGTTATGCCATAGAAACTGTATTTAAGAGATGGCAGGGATAGCTCAATCAGTGTTTGCCATGTAAGCACAATGACCTTACCTAGCACCACAGTAAAAACAAAAACAAACAAACAAAAAACCAAAAATGTGGTGCATGTTTGTTATCCCAGTCCTGTCAATGTAGACATAGGTAGATCCCTGGAGTCCATTGGCCATTCAGACTAACTGAATTGATGAGTTCCTAGTTAGGTGAGAAACCCCATCCCAACAAAGGGAGAAAGAATGAGAAAACTAACCTCTGGCCTCCAACTACAGGTGTGCACATACACACATCTACACACACCATGCACACGCACAGGAAAAAATAACAATAAAAATATTTAACTCCAGCTGGGTATCTGCTGGAATCTGGTGCATCTTTCTTCTAGTCTTCACAGGAGCCTGTGAGGCCAGCGCTCTACTTCACAAGTGAGGACACTGGAGAGATGGGCAACTCGGTCATGTCAGTATTTAGCAAACTCTGCAAAAGATCCAGACCCCACACGACTGCCATGTCCCTACTGTGAACAACTGCTCTCTGGAAATCAAGTACTGCCCTTTCTTTTAAGAGGTGCTTTCTCCTTGCATGGGAAAGACATGTTCCATACTGCTGGTACTTTTGCATCTTGCAGATGAATCATGTCTGCACCTGGATGGAAGTTTATTTACCAAGTTCCCTACCTTCTGATGCTCTGATGAACGTTCTCACTGGGATTTATCCTGGAAGGACCTCTTCCAATCTGAGGGACATTGATTTGCTCCCTGAGAAATGTGTGATAAACAGATGACAGCTTTTCTTCTAAAATACTTAGTACTTGTGAACCATATGTCAAAAACCACATTAAAATAGGCCAGTCTGGATTTCATGTCATAATATGTGACCTTAACACCAGCCAAACATTGTCTCCCTTACAAGTGACAACACATGAAAAGAAGCTAATGGCCTCTCCTCTTCTGCTTCGCTTGCTCTATTTCCTTAATGACTCTAAATTTTGGGTGTTCCCCCTCCATCCCTGGTGGTACTTTTTTTTTCTACAAGAGTGTTAGTTAGCTAATAACATTTAGAAAAGATGTGACCACGAGAGAAAGGCTTTATCGCTAGTAAATTCATAATGTTGTGTTCACTGTGGTTCCAGAAATGCTGAGGTACCCAGCAACTGGATGCTGTGGAAGACTCCCTAGGTGGGGATGGAGTGTCACGTCCTCTATTTTTGCCACCCTTTCCCAAGATCATTTGGTTTGTCATACAGTATCTTCTTTTCATCCAATTCCTCATTTTGATTTTAGTGTCAGTGCTGCCCAAATAGGCAAATACAACCAGGGGAAAATTGGGTGTGGAGGAAAAAAGGGAAAGAAGGGAATAAGGCAGACAAATGGGGCAGAGAAGAGTAGAAGGGAGGAGAGGGGTTGTTTCTCTGAGTTGTTGGAGGAGGGAGCTGCTTGTTTGTCCTGGCTGCCCAGAACCAAAATAATCACACAGAAACTGCTTGGCTCATTAGCTCTATCTTCTTATTGGCTAACTCTTACATATTCATTTAGCCCATTTCTATTAATCTGTATATCACCATGAGGTCATGGCCTACCAGCAAAGTTTCAGCACATCTATCTCTGGCGGCTCCATGGTGTCTCTCTGCCTCTGCTTTCTTCCTCCTAGCATTCCGTTTAGTTTTCCCAGCTACCTAAGTTCTGCCCTAGCAACAGGCCAAGGCAGATTCTTTATTCATTAATGGTAGTTACAACACACAGAGGGGACCCCCACCATCACTGAGTGGCATCTTGTTGTTTCTACATCAGGCTGAACCAGAGCCTCTGCTGATCCAAGGGCTTCTGGTCCTACCCCACGATAGTGTTCTGCCTCATTGCTCCATTAACACGCTTCCCAGTAAAGAGTAGAACAGCATTTGTCAAATGAATCACGAGGCATACTTGAAATTGATAATGGACAATTATTTTGCATATAGGATAACAATGAGAATAGCACCCCTCGGGGGTAGAGTGCTCTTCATTTTACACCCCTGCTCTGCTACATGTATGCTGGAGCTCTCAAAACTGCGGCTTTCCCACCTCCCAAACAGGGACTGAGATAACGAACCTGTGCCAACCTCATCTCTGTGTATGATACATTGCAAACAGGCAATAACGCTTTGGGGTCACTTATTTGGAGGGAAGCAGGTAATAATTTTTTTCACACTAATGGCGGGGATTTTAACATGAGTCATTGAGACTGATAGATTGTAGGTAGATTTTCGATGGTGTTGAGTTCCAAGGAAGACTAAGCTCTGCTTATTCTTTCCCTGTTTCCCTGAGGTAAAAGTGTGGAATCTAATTCAGAATAATAATGAACAGCCACCAGAAGGGGAGTTCAGCTGCTGAAGAGCTGTGCGGTCATTTTATTTTTGCTCAGGTGGAAGAGGTCATTCATTATGGGAGAGTGGTGGCTCCCTGAGTGAATGTAATGTCGTTGACAGTCTGCCTGGCTTTAATGGCATCCCCTCATTTTAGGTGGCTCTCAACCACTAGACTGTTAACGCACTCCCTCCAGCTTGTCCTTGTGTGTGCCATGCAGTAAAATTTAGAGAAAACAAGCTGTGGCCCCTAGGGACTATTTGCATCTGATCATCTATACACAACCCACAAAGCTCCCCGGCAGCTTGGAGGATCACATAAACACCTCCCAAACCTACCAGGATGGCAGAGCTTCCCAGGTGCCCCTGACCAGCTGTTGTGCCTGTCTGGGGACCAGAATTGCCAATTGCCTTTCTGTCTCCCACGCTTGCTGCGTCGGTGAGCAATCGTTGCTGCTGACAAGACATTGCTGGTCCTAACACGGGGGGTGGGGGGGGGCGGCAAAGCTGAAGCGAATAGAAACTTCTGCTGCTGCTGCCGGGCTCCGATTGACCCTGACATCGTCCGGAGATGTGTGTTTGATGCATGATCCAGATCCTTGTTCTTGAGCTGCCAAGTCCAGTGGGGCTTCCATCTTAGCTAGTGTCCGTCCACCCCCGCCCCCGCCATGTAGTGACAGGGGTGCCCTAGGCAGAAGAAAGCTGCTGCAGATACTGCCAAAACAGGTGCCCTGAATCTTATTAATCCACCAGTGTATCCCTCTTATGCCCTTTCCAATATCCTTTACCCTTGATGTTCCCTCTGCCTTTCCTGCTGCAGGAATGGATTCATCCCAAGGGTGATTACAGCTAATGGCTGTACAATTTTCGTACACTCTCATCCAAGACATATTTACATAAACTTCCCCATTACTAAAATGTGTGCATAATTTAGAACCCTTGTACCAACTCGAAGTTCACGTCTTCAGCAAACATTTATTGCATGCCCACCCTGGGCTAGACTCTCATTAGTATTAGTGTTGTGTCCATTCTTTGCAAGTTCCTAGTCATTCCCATTGAAATCTACGTCCTGCTCACAGAAGGGCTAGCATCTCAAAAATAGCATCATTCATTCTGCCTGAGTAGCACTGAGTAGCAACTAAATGAGACATCTCTTTTAGGCAATATGAAATTCTGTCTTCTAGGTTAAAGGACTGAAAATAAAAAGGTCTCTCCCATTCTGATACACCCTCCCTTCCCATAAATACTTTTGTTCCCAAACTGTGCTTCCCAAACTGGCTTCCAACTCCTGTTTTCAAATGATTCTCCTGCCTCAGAGTTCTACAGGTTTATGTTACTCCATCCACTCCCCAGAAATTCTCTCAAAGGTTGAGTGAAGATATGACATCATTAAAATGTATTCAAACCTGGTTTCCAAGGTTTCCCACATTTAACTCCTGTTGAGCCTTCTGAATGTTCCAGTGTTTACTTTTAAATACAGGTTAACATCATGAAACATATACAGTAACATCAATTTCATGTGGCTATGATTCCACCAGATAGAAAACAGAGAGGGAAGCTGGTCACATTTCACAGCTTAAAAAGCATTCATGTTAATCTAATCATTGTCATCAGGTCTTTTGCTTCATGTTTCATAACCAAGGTTGATTGAAACCTAACTATTAGATGTAATAGCTAACAAGAAAATATATTTCTGTTATCCTCAGCATTTTCCAGAAAATCAAACTGTTCTATCTGCCCCCAGAAAAACTAGTCATTCCTCAAGCTGGATATTCTGACCAAAGAAAGGAAGGTGCGAGAAGACTCAAGGAAGAAAATGAAGATAGTTTCCATAGTCCCGAAATTGGCTGGAGTAAACAAAGGCATTCCAGATCACATCCTGCACCACTTCTCAAAGCCTAGCTGCTTTGGCTGACTCTGAAGTGCTAAGTGGTTTCTATAGGACAGAAAGAATTTCTGGCTTTGAGCCAGGTCTTCCCAGTGCCTCACTTCCATGGTGCTGCTGAGTAAGGGAGAATCTAAAGCATTCATGGCATGCTCAGAGTGTGGTGATTTGCCAGTATTGTGACTGTTGAAGCAATGAGGATACCACAGCACTTTGTAGGTGACGGAGATGTGTCCCTGCTCATCATTTTACTTGGCTCTCTCACAAGCCGGTGAGAATGAACATAGAGGAATAATATTGCTCTTCCTACCAACACTTGGGGAATGGGGACTATGAAAGCATAGCCAGTGAGTAAGACACAGACCAAAATGAAGTCCCTGGCTTCCTATCCCCAGCCTTCTACTCCTTGCTTATCCAAGTACAGGCATGAATAGCCTTGCTGTATTGCTAGCACTCTGTATCGGAGGGTGTGTGCTGGTATCGATTACAGAGCCCCTGTTGACCGATTCATATTTTTGTTTTAACCAGAACCACATGCTGTGAGATCTGGCCTGTAAAGCCTTTAAGAAAATACTGCTGAATCCAGGGAGGTAGCACATATAATCTGCTGACCCAAATTAGTCAACACAGTCTCTCTGCAGACTTTCTATGCCCTAGGTGTTAGTTTATTTGGTAGGTTCTCAGGAGGATCCCCACACTGCTGGATATCTTTCCCAGAACATTCCTGCCAAGAATTGCTTTCAAACACTGGAACCCATCCTCATGGAGTAGAGTTTTGAACTAAGATGTGGTAACTAACAAGTATTTGTTTGGTGGTAAACAAGGGCAAATCTCGTAAGCTGAGTTTAAATTTCTTATCTATAATGGACATTGAAATTGGGCTGAGAAAAAGGACAGATGATTAATGAATTGATCTCTCATTAATTAATTTGTGGTGGCTCATGTACTATTTTGTGTTCTGTGGCAATCCTATGATATTCAAATTGCTATTATCATATTTTGAAGATACAAAGACTAGGAGCACAGCACACAGTTGTGAAACTTGAGCCTGTGAAATTGGAAGAAAAACTGAAATCTGAACCCAGGGTCCTAAATTGGCTACACTATGCTACATCCTCATTATCCTGATTCTTCGCAAGTTCCACACTGCCTCAACTGCCAAGTCCTTTACACTAGCTCCTTTGGAAAACAAGGTGTCTGGAATTCCCTGCTAAATGAGTCTCCTAACTACCAAAGGGTTAGGAGCTATAGTGGCAAGTTTTCTGCCATTTTGGCAGAAACTAGAGTTATCTGGCAGCAACCCAGTAAGCAGCATTCTTCTTTGGTCTCTGCTTCAATTCCTGCCTCCTGGTTCCTGTGGTCCCTCAGTGATGGAGTGTGACCAGAGAGTTGTAAATAAAATCAACTCTTTCTTCCCCAAGTTGCTTTTGGTCATGGTGTTTTATGACAAGACTTAGCAACTCTGACCAGGACATATGGTTTCTATAGCGCATAATACACGTTTCATTTTGAACATGGAGAGATTGTAAACATTAGCGCCTTTGCTCTTTTGAACCACACTAGTGACATGATTCAAATCAGCCTGGAAAGCTGAGTTTGTTGTTGCAAAGATTAAATAGAAAAAAAAATCTATGCTATGCCAGAAGCACGGGTGAACAGTCTTCCTTAGAAAGCTATTGCTAATAGTTGTTCATCTTTAAGTATTTTATTTGGGAGTGCACAATTATCACTGTGTAAGCTGCCACAGAAAATAGAGAATGATAATCAGCTTTGCCTTTGGATTAATGATAAGAAAAATTAAAACAAGTATTACAGTAACTTATAGTCATTATACAACGTGTGTCTTATGTAAGACAGTTTTTTTTCAAGATACGAAAGAGACCTGTGTCAGGGCTACTAGGCCCAAACATTGTGTGTGGGGTCTGGCAGGCAGGGCACAGACTATTTCAAAACATCAAGTTATTGTGACTGCTCACAGCTGAAGAAGCCCTAGGAAAAGTGTTGATTTCTCTGGAAGAACAAAACCTGTTTATCATATTCTGATAGTGTTGCTCAGTGGTAGAGTACCTGCCTACCACAAAAGAACCCTGGAACTCAATCCCTCATGCCAACACACCCTTGTGGTGCTTTATGGTGACTACAGATGTCAACCAAACTAAGCCTCCATCTTAAAAATTCTGTAGTATTAGGGCCTGGGAGATGAATCAGCGGATAAAGATGCTTACTGTCAAAACTGACAACCTTAGTTTGATTCCCACATGGTAAAAGAGAAAACTGCTTCCTGAAAATTGTTCTCTGGCCTGGCCTCTTTAGGCACACCATAGTATATACCCACACAGACATACTTGCATACACATACACACACACACACACACATGCACAAACATACACACATACATACAAATGCACACAAATACATCCACATACACAATAAAAGAGTTTTAAGCTTTTTGTATTAGGAAAATTGTGAAAAATCATGACTCAGAGTCATAAAAAGAACTACCTACAATATCTCGCAATATCTCCTTACAACACAACTTGAGGAAATGCCTGAATTTTTTCATGGTCATCCTATAAAAGGAAAAGAAATGGATGAACTAAGTAAGATCTTCACCATCAGCTGACTCTTTTTATACACTGGCTGGTTGAGAATGTGAACAAAACTCAAGGGTCCTCAACATTTCTAGAACATTTTCTAACTCCCAGAACCCAGTAGGCTGAGGCAGGAGGATGTTCAAGGTTAGTGCCATCTGGTCACTGAATTCATGTTTAGTCTAGGCTATATAACAAGACCCTATCTCAAAAACAGTAACAACAATAATAATATTTATTATTACTATTATATCTACTGTCACCTCCTTCTCAACTCTGCTTACAAGCTTCTGGATTTGATTTAGGACATGTGAAAGCAGTCATGTGGAAAAGGCAGAAGGATTTGGGAGTCCTCGACTTCAGCCTAGGAGACTGATTACTCTTTAAAAGTTGTCTAGAGCCACCAAGATGACTTGGGGGTAAATGACTAGAAGATCAGAATTCATTCCCTAGAGCCCATGTAAAGGTATAAAAAAAGGAACCAGAACACATGTGCACACATGCATGCACACACACACATTCACTAATAATAAATAATGATAATAAAAATAAAAACAGTCTAATAAGCTAAACCCTAAAGGTCTCAGTTTCCTCACTGCCTTGACTCATTCACTTCCTCTGTGGTCAGTCCCATTTACTAAGCCCTGCAAAGGAATTGCTGTGGAATTCTGTACATCGCTGCCAAGCTACACGAAACTTCAGTTTGATGACCATATGTTCACGGTGATAATCTTCTTGCAGCCAAATGCTCCCTAGATCTTATTCACTGTCTCTTTTTAGCTCTGCCTTGATTCTCTGGAATTCGAATGTTTTCACTTCCTCTCGCGGTAATGCTCTAGTGGGGAACATGCAAAAGCACTATCTTAGCCCAGAAATGGCCACAGTAGGAGCAATAGCGCACTTTGGTGCAGCATCTGTCCTCATTCCCGGTGACTGTTAGCGTCATAAAAATGAAGTGTAATGTTCACAGGCAGGCTGAGCAATTATTGCAAATATCAAAATTTGAGCAACAGAAAAACACATGCAATTGTTCAAATACCCTATGATTTACTGTCATGTTTGCCTTTGTAAAGTGAGTATCATTCTTCCACTCTGAAGCCTTGATTTTTATATGAGTCGTTTTTACCAAACGCTGAGAGCACAATATTACAAATGGCGTAAGTGGCTGAGTAAGAAGAGTACACTTGGGAAAATTGTCGTTCAAAGAAAGGATTTTGTGCCAAACATCGCATGGGAAACTCCAAGAAGGATGCTACCCTCACTTTAACCCAGGAGGCAGAACCTACTTCCTGGAGTTTTGCTGAAGGACACTATACTCATTTCCTGTTGCTACTAACAATTTTCAGCTATTACCATGCAGAGTACGGAGAATCTTATTGGTACCAAATCCAATGTAGAAACAGACACTCTCTGTGTCATATTCCATTGTAGAAATAAAGACATAGCAAAAGAAGGGTCTCGGGAGATGGCCATCTCAGGATGACGGCATTTGCTTAACAGAATCTTAAATGTCGCCTTATCTCTAGCCACAAGCTGGGACTTGGGGAAGGGCTAAGGAAATAAATGGACCCTTTAGGTTTCAAGCCTCACACATTTGGGTTTACATCCTCCAAGGTCTCTGAACCACCTCTAGAACTAAAGCAGGGATGGGATGAGAAGTACACTTATCCCAGCCAACGGGATGTGAGCGGTGGTCCCTGATAAACCTAGGGGAGAGGAATGGAAGAGCAAGAGACACGAGAAATGAAGGCAAGACAGGATTTCTGATCAAGCCATCTCGTTTATTATTTCCTCAGAAGCTGTTATATAGCAAACAGGCAAGGGGGAGGGAAGGGGTGTCAGGCCTGCTGGAATTCAGGCCTGGAGACACCCCTAGCTGATAGGTAAACACTGAGGGTCTGTGACTGTTGACTAACAAAGGAAAATGCTAATGTTTTCTAAGAGCCTGGTGCCTGCAAGTCTCACTAGGCTAATGTCCTAGGTCTGGAACTTGCTTGCAAAGGTGAGTATCTTACTTGTGAACTTAAGATGACTGTAAACAAAATACAGATCTCAAAATACAGGTCTTTGCTTCTGGCAGACACTAAGGATAGGACAAATTAGAAAGTTCTCGATGGTTATGGCATTAGATATGCATGGCTTGGTGTCAACTAAAGAACAAACATTATGGAAGGCAAAATGGTGTTGACCAGAACCAAAAAGGTAGCAGAATGTCACCTTTTTACCACATGGGCCATGTTTCTTAACATCTGCTGCTTGTGTGTGTATCAGCCACCCGCATGCCACCATTCGATACTCTATTGAGAAAGACTCATCAACATGAACGTTCCTGAGGAGCAGATGAACTGAGCAGCAGACACTTAAGATCATCATCGATTAAAAAGAAATCCAACACAATTCCTCCAAGCTTTCTCTGCTAGTAACAGGGAGCCATCATTGAAGTGGCTGAGGTGTATGCCATGTTGTCGTACTTGCTTGAAATTGTGGCGGTTCCAGGAGAACCACGTATGGAAGAGTTCACTTCCCCAAGTGCCTGTGTTTTAGTGGAAAACAACCCTTTGAAGGCTTCATCGGTCCTTCTCCATGTGGCTAGCCAGAGGCAAAGCACTTGGTACTGAAGCAGGCAGGATACAGCAGACCACTGAGCGGTGTTTGTGGGACGAGCCCACAGGGTTTGAAAATCTAGCTGTATTTCACAGAAGCTCTTATTTCCTCCTCTAGCCTTGTTCATTGATTTCTCTTTCCCAGTGAGTCTTCATGGGGATTCCACTTTCTTTGAATGTTTTCTCAACCTGGAGGCACTGCCAGATGTGACTCCATAGTTCTCATTAGTCCACAGAAAGTATGTCGCCGAGCTGCACTCCTCTCTGAAGCACCCAACAGTGGTGAACTAGAAAGTCACTTGGACAACTCAGTCCTGTGCTGTGGCTGTTCTATGGGTGCTTGACAACACAAGGCATATGACTTGCGGGCCTAAAAAAATGACACTTTTTTTTTCTATTTTGCAGCAATATTCTCTAGAATCTGTGTGGGCATTTTTTTAAGAACTGAATGTTGGCATAGGCAATGTACGTTAGATTTCTGAAAATGAACAGTGCAAGCCAGGACTTACAATTCATAAATAAATTTCCATGTTTTCCCTGCAGGATATAAAGACTCTGCCTACAAATTCAAATCTGAACAGGGAACTCAACCAAATCCGGTGGATTGAGGTACCATCCTGAGAGCCTTGAAGCATCTATTCGTTTTAATATCTAAAAAGCAGCTAAGGGCAGGCCACAAATGCATCAGCCAAATCCTCCAACTTCTTATCACAGTTGATTTGTGCTGTGTGACAAAACATTTTCTGGGGAGGGACGACACAAATGTCTACTCATCCCAGACAGATAAGACCAAAGTCCAATTTGGTGAATCAATAAGTTTTATGGGGCTTACTTTCAGGAATATGGGTAAAGGGTTACATACAGGACCGGAAATGACCCGAGGACAGTTGCATTTCCATAGTTACCCACAATGGGTGACACCTTACAAAAACTGGGAACCTGGAGCACACTGCACAACCTGCGGGCAACTCAACAGTTTGGAGAGTGGCCTTTCCAAGTGCTGCAGTTGGTCCACACCTCTTCCCAGAAGTTCTGCTAATTTTTTCTCCTCCCAGGCAACCAGTCTATTCTCAAGGTCTTCTTTGTAGCATAGCTTCCTCTGAAAGGGACTCAGATTTTCTTACCTACTCTGGCAGTGAATCTGGTCAGTTTCAGGGACTTCCTGGAGCTGTTTGGAGTTGTTGACTTGACTGTTTAAGGACCATCCCGCTGGATGGAATGTTTCAATCCTAGAGGAAGCTTTTATAAAATTTCTTTTATTTTAATTTATTCTTCCCTCAGACAATGTATGCTGACTGCAACCTCATTTCTTCCACTCTCTCCAGTTCCCATATACATCCCCTCTCCCTGAGATCCTCTCCCCCTTTGTTTCCCAGGGATAATAACCAAACATGGCAAACAAGTTACAATAAGAATTGACACAGACCCTGAAATCAAGGCTGGTCAAGGCAATACAAGAGGAAAAAAAATAGTCCCAAGAGCAAGCAAAAGAGTCAGAAACACCCACCTCTAATGCCTGTTAGGAGTCCCACAAATACCCCAAGATAAACAACCACAGCATGTATACAAAGGACACAGGCCTGACTCATGCAGGCCCCATGATTGCCACTTCAGTCTCTGTGAGCCCCTACAAGTGCTGCTTAGTTTATTTTATGAGCAGTGTCCCCAACTCCTCTGACTCCTACAATCCTTCCTTTCCCTCTTCCAAAGGGTTCCCTAAGTTCCTTGTGCATCCCATCAGCTGCTGTAGGAAGCCCTTCACACAATAATTACACAATAATTGCTCAAGTATATTTCATGATAACAACTTGCAGAGTGGGCAGCCACTTTGGCCTATGTTTAGAAAGGACCGAGCCTATCTCCCTGCAGAGATTCTATTGGACAGAACTAAAAATAGTGCTAATACTCTTCCAGTTTGAATATAAAATGCCCATCCGTTGTAGGCGCTTGTGTTTGAACACTTGGTCCACAGCTGAAGGTGCTGTTTTGGAAGGTTCCAGAACTGTAGGGGTAGAGCCCTTTGAGGAGGCATGGGCCACTAGGGGTGGGCCTTGGAGGTTTATAGCCTACCCCACTTTCTGATGACTAAGAATGCAATGTGAGCAGCTGCCTCCTGCTCCCCTGCTAGGATGCCCAGTGCTAAAGGTCAGAATTCAGTACTGAAGGAGTTGGCAGGACCGCTGACTTCATTCAGAGGGGAACTGTTTCCGTGCATTTTCCGGTGTGCAGAGGATGCTTGCCTTGCTAGGCTCATGATCCCTTGTTCTCTTCACCCAGCCCCTTTCTTCCTTCTTCATTATTGACACTGGTTTTTCTGCCTCCTGCTTGCATAATCCTCTCCTGAGTGATCCATGATAAGGTCCCCAGACTTAAACATGTATCCAAACATTATCATGTAATATTATCCCCAGGTTCCAGGGAATAAGATGTAAACCTGTTGTTCTTAAAAAAATGATGCTACAAAAAAATTGACTTAGCCATATGGTCATGTCACAAAGGATTGAGATATGAGAAGAATTAGCAGGATACATTTCCTTTGGTCTCCTTTTCTGGTTCCCAGATTGTAACAACCTTGATCATTCTCCTATCTCCTATCATTCTATCTTTCTTTGTCTCCAATAAGACTCAGACCAAAACCAAAACAAACAAACAAATGCCACTAAATTGGTTCAAGGACTTCTTAATGCTCTTCAGGGTCACTCTGCAACTGTTCTGCTGCAAAGAAACAAACCCAAGTACGCAAATGCTTTAAAAGTACCTAACTCAATGTTTAGAATCAACTTGGCTTGAAACCCTGCATGTAAAATCCAAGTGCTGCAAATCCTCTTTATTGTTCAAATGCTCCAGAAAGTACTGTCCCTGGGGCTGTGTGGTGCCATTTGGAATGAAAATGAGTGTCATATGGAACCTTGGGTGTAGCTAAAAGTCAGTGGACTTCCTACTAGACATCTCTGTCCCTCACAACAGACTCGGCTGTACGAGTGGTAAATTTCACTTGGGGGAAATAAATGCAAGTATTTTTAATGACATGGCTCTGTTTCAACCTTGGCTCTTCCTTGAAGTTCAAAAACACAGTCTCATACCCACGCTCTTATTTTCTAATGTATTCAATCAATATTTCTTGCCAGAAGCAGAATATGTTTGCATGTCGAAAACTGAACCCGTCGCTCTCAGATCCCAAATGTTACAGTGGTCCCCTTTTCTCTCCTCCGACTCAGTTTCCTTTCCTGTCTCCAACATGAAATGGCTTTGCCTTGCAACAAACTCAGCCTCTGGGGAGGAAGTGCCGACGTCCCCCTCCTGCTCCTTCTCTGCATCCAACATCATTATATGCTAACCTGCCAGCACGGTGAGGTCTCTGCCAATGCCTAGCGTCCGCCTCACCTCTCATCCTCCACTGTCACGGAATATTTTGTACGGGGTGTGAAGAAGTATTGTTGTGATTGGTGTAATAAAAAAATAAAATCAATAGCCAGAAGGAGGTACATGAGGGACTTTGGGGGACAGAGAAGGTTCTGGGGAGAGAAAAATGGAGATGCAGAGCAAGCGGGATATGCAGGAGGAGAGGTAGCAGCCATGAGCCACATGGCAGAACGTAGATTAATATAAACAGGTTAAGTCATAAAAACTAATTAGAAACAAGCCTAAGCTATAGAGCTTTCATAATTAATAAGAAGTCTCCATTCCATAATATGGAGCTAGTGGCCCAAAGGAAACCCCAGCTATACTTCACCTGCATGGTCACAGTTGCCCCCCCATCTTCCTCTCAGATCGTTCACACCTCATTCAGTCCCCCACACTCTGGACAGAGAGAGTAGAGAGAAATGTTGGAGTCGGGCCTCTTCCCTGGCTCAAATCCCTGCCGCCCACTAGTGCTGCCCACCCCTCCGCAGTGCCTACAGGTGAAACTTCAAAAACTTAGTTTTAGAATGGAAAACCTTTTATAATCTCCCCTCAGTCTTCCCTCTGGCATTATCTCTATCGGAGTTTCTGAGCCACTTCTGAAACCTCATCAGCTGAAAACAAACTGGCAAGACAAACACTGCAATAGAAGTTTCTGAGTTAACAATAGAAGGGATTAAACCATTATGTTAAGAAAGATAGTTAAATAAAGTCACAAGGGAGGGGCAAAGTGCTCGGAAGCTGAGAGGTTAAGGAAAGAACCGCGGTAGGGATCAGGGTAATGTTCTGAATCTATTTCCTCTATCAATTCTATGAACAGTTATAAAGAAAATATAAAGCACACATTCATGATGAGAAGGAACATCATTTAGATCTTTTAAAGGTTTCAGTCCTACTTTACAAGTCTTCTCATTTTAAGGACTTTGAAACCATAGAGAATTTAGTGATGCAGAGAGAAGTTGCTGGGTAGCTTAGGGTTAAGAGCAACATCAGACTAGGCTAGGTGCCAGGGTGGGGAGAAAACTGCGTGCTTTAGCCATGTGATCTGTGAAACCTATGAGTCTGTTGCAGCTCTTTCTTGATGGGCCCCATGGCTGTTGGCAATGCCGTGTTTCTCATTTCTATTGATGGCTATGGCTGATCCCATTTTCTATTGATTCTCATTGATCTTCATTGACTATCTTCTCCAGCTTGGACACAGCAGCTCATTAATCCACATCTCCTTCTTGCCTACTCCCAGTGGCCTAGCAAAATGTGCAACCTACATCAGTGTACGCTCACGGCTCCTCAATTGGCTACAGAAGCACACCTTCCACACCGGGCGGCGCCGGACGGTGCAGATGCCAGGCTTTCTCTCTCAGCGAGACTTTCAAGGCCTGGAGAACTGGCAAAGCCCTTCCCTTCAAGAAACTACTCATTCCTTCCCAAAAAAATGAAAGGGCATCAATTCGCAGCTCTTCCTCACCCACAAGAAGCCCATAAATCCTCACCTTATCTTTATACCTGACAACAGGGCTTGTCACATCAGAAAATAAGATATTTACATTGTGATTCATAATGGTAGCAAAATTACAGTTATCAAGTAGCAACAAAAATAATTTTATGATTGGTGTCATCACAACATGAGGAACTGTATTAAAGGGCCACAGCAGTAGGAAGGTTGAGAACCACTTGAAGAACACTCCCTCGTGTTGAAAGAGGTCCTGGTTTGGGAAGTCCGGAGTGGGGCCTGATATGATCCGGCCACCAAGCTTCCTGCTGATGCTGCAGTGGTTGCAGCTGGTCTTAAGAGCCTGGTTCTTTACTGCAATTACCAAGTACTGGAAGTCATCCCCTGCATAAAGACCCAGAAATTCTAAAAACCTATCACCTTTCCTTTAACACTGGGCTTTTTTTTTTCTCTGTGTAAAGGCATAGAAATAAATAAGCATTACTAATTTAAAAAACAAAATAAGCCTTCGCTTATTTTGTTAATTCATCCTACAGCTTAACTTCTATTCAAATTGAGTCTCTATAAACATCACCCACACACTCAAACACACACACAAACCACACATACTTGCACACACCTATTACCATTTATTTATTTATTTATTTATTTATTTTATTATCACTTTTAAAACCCCACGATGACATGAAAATTGCCTTTGCCAACAAATTGCTTGCTATTCACTTTCCAAGATTTCACTCAACATTCTCTGGATCCTCCAGAAAGCCTTCCTCTTCTCAACCTCTCCCCCTCCTTCTCTTTTGATTGAGACTGTTCCCCATCACCCTCCCCTCCTATTGCCCACTCCACTTGTTTCTCTGTTTGCTTCACATCATAAGCCTAAGAAGGTCTGGAAACATGTCTACCGTCCTGTTCTCTGTCATCCAAGAAGCTTTCAGTAATATATTTTGAGTGATAGTAATCAATAAATATCATTGATAGTTGACCCCTGTTAGCCGGCAATGTCCAGGGAGGTGGCAGATTTGGGGATATCTTTTGAAACAGGACTGGCAGTTTTTCCACCCAAGATTAACTACCCTCATCCCTACCCTCACCCGAAATTCAAGCTAAAAATCATTTGCTTAAGCAAGAAGAAATCAGAAGATTAGCAGACTCCCAGAATGCCAGTCAGCACCCATTCCATGATTGTGTTTTGTTTGCCTGCTTCTTACAGCACGAGACTATTCACCCATTGTACAGCACACATTGGGTCCTTTAATGATGTCATCTACACTCCATTTGTGTTTGTGACAAATAACCAGGGTCTCAATCCATGATCTGAATGGCCAGATGAAGTGCATGCTCTGAGACAAAAATCACTCCTTTGCACATCTCAGCCCCTCAGCAATGCAGAGCGTTCCTTTTAAAGTTCAATTTTCGAGGCTGTTTATTTTGCAGCAATTCTAGCTCAGACCAAACTGATTGTTTTCCTGGCTTAAATTGTATTGCAGACCTCTAGGAAAAGAACATAAACAGTTGCCAAATTTATAGCTTTTAAACAACATTGCCTTAACTGAGGGGGATTCCCTTAATATTGCCGCTTATAATGTTTTCTCTCAGTAAGAACTATGCCTTTTCTCAGGCATTCCAGGACATGGAGGGCCCACAGGAACTACTTCAAAGAAAATACGTTTTTAATGTAAATTCTGTACATGTCGGTACCATTGCCAAAGAAGAGGAGTTGGGGTAACAGTACTGAGATGGTCTTCTTCACTTGTACCAATAGTTTCATTCTATCAGTAAAACTAGTATAGTATAATCCAAGGTCAGGAATCCAATACTTGGAGAGTTCTAATACATACAAATCAATCTAGTGATTTCCCAAAAATCAATGTCTTCACATCTCTTGGCCGTCACTTAACTCTTTAGTCTACAATTTCATTCATTCTCTTGTTAATTTCATCCATTCCTTTGCTGGAGCCATTTTACGTACCTTCCAAGCTCCAAGCCCGGAAGACCTCATAGAGCGGCCCTGTGAGTTCATTATTCTCAGCACCTTATGCGGATCCCCTCTTCTGATGGGTGTGTGGGAGGCAAACTTGCTCTTAGTTCATAGATGAGAAAACAGCACCGAGGGGAAGACCAGACAGAACAGGTGCATTGCCAGCGGTCACAAGGCTATTAAATGCTGTCTGCCTGGAGCTCTCTTTGACAATATTGTTGAGCTCTAGAGAGAAAGATCACAGAAGCAATCAAATTGCTACCACAAAAATTGTAGCCATTTTCTTCTCTTGGGCCGTCAGCCCTGTTCAACAATTCCATTATACCTCCCCAGTCAGCTGCCTCAGCCCTTTTCGGTCCCCTTCCTCTCCTGCCACAATCTGTGGGTTCATGTTCTGCCCACATCCCAGAGAAACTAGAAATTATCAGACAGAAATCCTTTCAGCTTCCTATGGCTATGATAGATGAGTCCGCTTCCCATCTAAGAACGTAGAATTCAATGCTCCTTGCCTTTGTCAAGATGCCGCTCTGTCGATGCACTCCAGCCTTTCCGCATCATAAGCAGTTCCTCATCTTCCTTGACTCTTTCCAGGCCACATTTTCCCTCCTTCACTGTACTGTCCTTCCCTAGGTTCACTCCCTGGCTCCCTTTACCCTTTCCCTACCCCCATTCCTCAACCTACTCTAACATTCAAATATGGCTTTTGCTTTGTCCACCCCAGAAATTACACTTGTCAAGGTCACAATGAGCCTGGCTCAGTCCTAATTTCAGAAGCTATCTCAGCAGCCTTTGGCCTGAAAAGTTTTGATTGTTTTGCTTTTCTGATGTTACTCACCCCCATGCTGTTAGCCTTCTTTGGGTTCATTTTGGTTGCTCTAATCAGTCTATCCTTCTCTGTCTGCACTTAAATAGCAATGCTGTTTTAAGGCCTTTGTTCTTCTTGCTTTCCATCAAACGTCCCTGGGAAAGCCTTGTCCATACTGTCCCGGCTCCAACAACTGTGTGTATGCAGAGACTTCCACCTCTCTACCACCAAGCTAGGCCATACTATTTCTCGGTTCACCTGTGCAGAGATGGCCTGTGGTCCGTCAGCTCAAGACCTCTGAGATGGATTCCATGCTTCCTCCTAAAACCCAGCTTCTTCATCATGGCTCCACAGATGTGCTTACATCAGAAATCCATGTGGCATCTTCTACATCATCCACAGGCTCTGGCCACTGCTGACATGAGAGCACGACACTGATAAAGTTTCCCAAATTTGGCACATATTTATCCTCTTCTCTCTCTTCCCCGTGCTTGCCACCCTGAGCTAGCCTACCATTATTTCTGACTCATGCAAGAAAATGTTCTGTCCCTTTGCTTTCCTCAACACGCTAACAGCTTCTGATTCAGCTGTTACCTCTGCTGAAACCAACATAACAATTAACAAATTTTAAATAAGTCTGGTCAGACAATGGTTCCACTTCCCTTTCAGACATAATCCACAACCTCAAAAATAACTTTTAAAAACATTAAGAACCGGTGCAACTTCTCTCTTAACTTTCATTCTGCTCCCTCTTGCTGCCTCTACCATGTAGAATCCAGACTGTTCCCCAAGTTCAGTGTCCTCGACTCCTCCTCTCAGGAGGGGTTAGAAGGACACCCTTCCGTGCCTTGATGCTATCACCTTCCCAAGCTCCTCCCACAGCCCTTCTTCAAGGCACTAGTCTCCACCTCCTCTCCTGAACCAGATCAAAATCTCTGCGCATACACAATCTTTATTTTCACTCTCATAAACTTTACCCCATGATTGTTTACTTTCCATTGTAGTTAACCATATCCACAAAGGGATAAAATCTGCTTGTCTCATCCAAACTCTTTCACAGGCTTCAGACAATGGGGGTGGTTAACATTTGCCTGTGGAATTCGAAATTACGATTCACTATCTTTCTCCAACTAAGGTAACTCGTTTCATGGTGCGCATGTGCACTCTGTTTGCATGGTGTCATCACTTGTATTTCAGGGTTAGGAGCTGTCTACAAGCATGGTTAGCTATACATCAAAGGAAACGCTGCTTTGTGTCTTCCTGCACCTGGGGCGTGTCTAATAATACATTGCCATCCTAGCCGAGAAAAGACCATCATCTTTTGTCATGCATTTCAATAATGAAACAAACTACTTATCATCTCTAATTTCTGCTGTTTTGTAAGACATTCCATATCTTTGAATATAACTAAAACTTTTCTACTGCACCTCCATGATGGAATGGTGTGTGTGTGTGTGTGTGTGTGTGTGTGTGTGTGTGTGTGTGTGTGCCTGTGTGTGTATGCATGCTTTGCTGACAAGCATAAACATTCCTCCATCAACTATGAGGGTGTGTCTTCCATCCAAACATGTTTGCCCATGCATACTATTAAGGAAATGAAAATAGAAGTGTAGTTCTCTTATTGATGAAGTGAGAAGTTTGCAATGACTATGTGAGGAACACGCTTGTTTAAAGAAAACAACTTGTATATGAAAGTTGGGGAAAGCGGAGTAACATTCTTTTCTAACATGTTTCAAATCCAAAGATAAGTATATACCATTTTATTTCCAGTGAACACTACCTATTTTTAAAAGTGAGGTCTTTAAAGCATCTAAAAGAGTTTCAAATGCCATGTCTCATACATGTCTCCTTGATTCCCAAGCTGTTGTGTGGGTAAAAAAATCACACTTGTTGGAGAAACACAGTAATGACAGCTCAGAGACTAAGGCTGAAACTTCAAAGTAATTGAACCATTTAACCACTATTTACTTGCCCGGAATTTCTCCTTAGAAATGACCCTTTGCTAAAAGCCTACGTTCTTGTCCCATGCTGAATTCACTGCCATTCGGATATGCTCTGTGTGCATTAAGGCTTACTCCAAAACTGACGCTAACTATGTTATTTTCTTGACTCCTGGATAGCATGGCTTTCATCCAAACTCTGTGTGATTGGCAGGCAGAACTTTCACATTTGAGCTTGCATTGGAATCACTTAGAATGTCATGGGTTATGAGGGCTCCACACACACATTTTCTAGTTCAGAAGGCGTCCGATGGGCCCAAGGATTTTAATTTCAAGGGTACCTCCAGCAATCATGATAAGATTGATCAAAGGTCAAGTTTTCATTTGAAATTCCTCTGTCCCAAAGCTAGGTTATTTCCCACAATCATATTTTCTGTTCCCTAATTATATAAACTGTAGCTTCCTTTTGAAGACCTGGCATCTCATTCATCAATTATGTCTCTAGGACAGTACTATCCAGTAGAAATACCATTTGAGCTACCAGGGTAAAATTTATTCATTCATTTGCCTACTTACTTACTTTTTTGCTTATTTATTAGGATTTCTTATTGTTTTGGGAAGAGTAAGAAATGATCTCATGTAGCCCAGGCTGTCCTCAAAATTGCTATGTAGCTGAGGATGACCTTGAACTTCCTTTCTCTACCCCCTGAATGCTGAAGTTTCAGTTTAGGCAGTACCAAGCGAACGACATGTTAGGTAAGCATATACCAATTGAGCTCAGCTCTATCCCCACAAGCATGAATATAATTTTTTAACAGCCATATTAAAAAGTTAGAAGATTAAGTCAATTTTAATTATACATATTTATATAAATATAATGTATTTAATACTATATTTTATTTAGCTCTTCGTCAACATATAATCAGCACAAAGTATCAATGAACATTTCACCTTCTCTTAGTCTTTGAAATTTGATGCGTGCGTTTTTAGACTTAAGGTGGATTGCTTTCTGAAGTACCCACGTTTCCAGTACTGCCTCACCACGCCTGCCCAGTGTCCTCTGCAGTGGACAGCTACAGTCTTAGAAGCTCAGGATCAAAGGAACTGGAGCAGCAATGACGTCCCTTGCTCTGCCCTTGGCTCTGCCTGCCCTCACTAGATTTCTTCAGGTTCAAGATATGCCAGCTCCTATACCAAGTTGATGTCAAATTTTAAGAAGAACCATATCATTAGACATATACATTGATATTAAAATGCATTTTAGTATTAGAATTTATTCTTTCTTCTTACACACAGAACTAAATATAAATTACTATGATGCCTTCCTCACTATAGAGTTTTAACATATAATTTTAATATATTAAATTACATGTTTAATATATTACATTTATATTATACATAAATAAAAATTAAATTAAATATTTTTAATTTAGGCTACAGCTGTATACCCTGGTCCTCCCTGATCAGCAGGAACTCCTCCCACTAGCAATGCAATCCATGTTAACAGTTCTGTATATATGTGTCTCCTTATTCTCCCCATCCTCCTGGAATCTTCTCTCAATGTACACACAGGAGTCTGCTTGTCTACATTTGTCTATTAACCTGGGGTCACATTGCACCCACTTTCTGCATAGCTATATTCTTATTCAATAAGTCATGGGATCCTCGTAAGTCAGCTGCAAGTTGCAGTTCTTGACTTTTAATGACTGCAGAAGAACCAATAGTGTAGGATAGCAAAATGTGCTCAAGATGTCTGTCATTGATGAAAAGTTACATTCGATCCTTTGTTAAGCAGCAAGTAAAAGCTGCAAAACTTCGCACTGCATATCAATTTGTATGCAATATCTCTTTGTACCTCTTCTCCCTTTTACTTAGTTTGCAATCACATTTTTAACCTTTAGCCTGAACTTTTTCTTAACACACCTTCTTCCTTTCCTCCAACCAGAGCACTGACCATTAGCGGTCTCAGTAATTCATTGTAAGCCATTTCCTAAAAAACCCTGCAAAGGGCACACACTGGTGTCTACCCGCTTAGCTCTCTCTGGAGAGCCACTATTCAGGTGTTTTATTCACTTGTCTGCTTTTCTGACAAACGGTAAACAAGCCTGGGAGAAGCTCACAAGGATTGTACAGCTGTATGCCCACTCAGTCTGCAAACAAATCTGAATCCACATAAGTAGAAGAAATTTCCTTATTTAGTCTTTAAATTGTAAAAAAAAAAAAAAAAAAAAAAAAAAAGACAATAAATTAAAGGACATGAACTTGCTAACCAAAGTTACTCAGATTGCAGCTCCAGTGATAGCAGTAATCAGAATGATAGAAAGAAATAACTGTTCAACTTCACTCTGCAACAGGGTCAGTCTTGGTATTTTCCAGATGAAAATTTGTTTCTTCAACACCTCTGTGAAGTAATTCTCCTATGTTATTATGATTCCCTTCTACATCCTAGGATATTCAGTTCCCACAGCCAGCCAGTGCCCACATAGGATTGAAATGGGAGTTATCTAGCTCCAGGGTCTTAATTCTCTGCTTTACCTGTGACTTGAATTTTGGCATCCTCATATGTAAATAGGATAGGACTGCAAGAACCTTGCCTAGGATAGCTGTGAGAAACATGGTCATGATTTGAAAGTCATTCACAGTTCTAGTGAAGTGGGACACTCATGCTTCAGTGTGGAAAATTTGACTAAGCAGATGGCCAGGCTGGCAAGCTAGAGACAGCTAATACTGAACCAGAATGTCGCCCTGTGCCCAGAACTGGCCGGTTAGCCTGTCTTTAGAGTAAGAGCGGCAACCTTTCTCTTTTGTGTCTTGATCATTTCTTCTTCTCTGGGCCTCACCCTTTGCATCTGACTTAACTGGAACACCAAACAATAAATCTTATGTGCTAAGGGGCCAGAAAACTCTTTGGAGTTCTTGGACTGAAATCTGTGTGGGAGTTTGGCAATATTGAATTTTCAAATAAAATGATTAACAGTCACCTTCAGGGCAGCCTCTGAGAAAATGATCCTTCCTGAATCTTGCCACCTTAATCTAAGGAAGCTTTTTGTTTTCAAGTTTAATCAAAAGGGTTTGGAAGTAACATAGGGATTAGTGAGTGAAAGCAGGTGGAGAGAGCCATCTAGTCCAATGTTCCTGTTGGCAACTGGAATGCCATTCCTCTTCTCTGGCTATGCCGAAAAACACCCCGGGGACATGTCACCAGGAAGGGCTAAGGCATTTCATTCCATTTTAACTGTGCACATCTCTAATTGCTGGTTTTATTATCAACAATTTTCCAAGATTCTAATAATTGAAAATAGACCCACCTGATCAGAAAACTATTTTCTTTTCCAGGGCACAATAAGTCCCATCAGATTTGGTGAAGCAGAGAATTAAAATCAGAGGGAAGTACATAATCCAATCCAATTCAATTGCAAACCGAAGCTCACAGCCTACTATTCACTGAAACAATGATTTAGATGATCTGAGAAATAAAATATAGGATGTTTATGGCTTCACACAATAGAAATTAGCCTCACTTATGTGGCAGGAAGATCATTTACAACTAATTTCTAAAAGATACCAAGTGTCAATATTGAACTTTCAAATCAAGGCTAGAGATTGGAATAATCAAAAGAGGACAATTAAACAGTATAAAGTTGTTTTCAGAATTTTTGAGGAAGCCGTACTACTTTATTTGTTCTTGTTTTGTTTTTTTTGAGTCAGGGTTTCTCTGTGGCTTTGGAGCCTGCCTGTCCTGGAACTAGCTCTTGTAGACCAGGCTGGCCTCGAACTCATAGAGATCTGCCTGCCTCTGCCCCCTGAGTGCTGGGATTAAAGGCATGTGCCACCACTGCCCAGCAACTACATTATAATCATAAAGTGCAGATAAAGATGACCTGACGAGCCTGGCTTTTTAAAGAATATCTGTGTTTATAATCAATAAAAATGGCATCACTTCCTGTGGCGTCCCCATGTCATCCCAGCTGTCTTCTATGCTCATCACCAGAGCTATGCTGCTGCCCTTTGGACCATCCGTGCCTCCTGGGGACCAAATCCCACTCTTGGGAAGAAGTTCTGAAAAGCTCTTTCTTTAAGGGGCCATTTCCCTGGGTCACAGGTGAATTTTATAGCTAGAACTCCCCTTCCCATTCAGCAGTTCTCCCACTCACCGCCCCCCTTTGCCTCCCATTCACCCCAGTAGCTTAAATAGCCAAGTTGTTTACTTCTACTGCAATCTCATCACCCCGGGTGTTGTCAAAACTTGGAAGAAATGAGCAGAGGCTCTTCTTTTCAAGAAGATTGCTTTCTGAGAGGGAACAAGCAGAAATTGTTCTGTCCTCCACATCTCAATTTCTCATTAGCTGTGAGACTTTGGGAAAGTCACTTGATATTTTGTGCTTCCGTGTCTCACCTGAAAAGCAAGAAAAAATAGTTCAGTGGAAGAGGAAATAAGAAAATCCATAAAGATCTCCTAGGAAGTATTTAAAAGCTGGGAATCTGAGGCCCAAAGATCTGGGGTTTGAGGTCAAGCTGGACAATGCAAGTGTGACTTTGTCTGGGAAAAAGAAAAAAAAAGGAAAGAAAAGATAATTGGAGCAATGTTTGCTGAACTGAGAAGTATTTAAGGGTTCTGGACATTAGTAGAGCTGTCTATAAGAGAAATGCGTACCCTTCCAGCTGGCATTTTTAATGTCTCAGAACAAAGGAGGGAGCACAGGACCGTGGCTAACATTTGGGGTGAAGAAAAACACTCTGAAATTCACCCTCATGACACCCTACACACCTTTTATCTCCCAGAAAAGCTACAAAAGCCAGAGATTCATATTCCAACCCTTCTTCCAGCTGGGGTGAGCCCTTCATGTTGTCCTACCGCTAGATACATCGGCCACAGATCCCGTCAGGACTGGTAGAATAGGAAGCTATGTGTGTAGTTCTAGCAACAGATCCAGAGACCCATGCTGGTGAAATTAATGGGTCACCTGCTCTTTCTGTGATCAAGGACTTCACAGAAAGCCTATCTGTAGGTTTTGAGCCTTGCTTCAATTGTATTATCTTCAGCTTTGTTCTTTGACTACTGCAGATATTGTCCAGATACAATTTCCTACAGTAAGTGTATTTTACTCCTAAATTATCCAAGGCTAGTTTTGTTGATACCAAATTGGTTCCTGCTGTGCCCTCCATGACACAGTATCCCAGTTACCTTGCATGTAGTTTTATGGGATCCCAAGATAATTGCCCATCTAAAATCCACTTCAGCTCTCCAGCTCTTTCATTTCACTCCCTCTAGATGAAATTCCACCATCTCCTTTAGGATTTTATTTCCTATAAGGGATAATCTAATCTGGTCAATTAACTCAAGCCCATGTACTAACTGCTGAAACCAATGTAAAAGTTACGTCAGCATTTTGGGTGGTATGTTTAATGTCTTAGAACAAAGGAGGAAAGAAGCTCTATCTTGTCATCATACATTGCCAAAGCGTGTAAGGTGACAGGACTTTTCAATAGCAGAAACCCCTCATCTGCCGAGATATGTCTTCTCTAGTTCATCCACAAGTGTCTGTAGAGAGTCACATTGCGACAGCAGTGAAATTTACATCATTAGTGTCTTTACTCTCTCTCACACACACACATACACAGAGAGAGAGAGAGAGAGAGAGAGAGAGAGAGAGAGAGAGAGAGAGAGAGAGAGAGGGAGGGAGAAGGAGGGAAGGGGAAGGAAAGGGAGAGGAGAAGTATAAAATCTTTACATGGCAAATGATCCAGAATCTTCAGCCCTAAACTAGTAACATACTAATATATGTTTGACAACTGACTGAGAAATGGAGATTGGAAAAGGTGGAACTAAAACCCCGATTGGTAGCATTTTCTGATCTGCTTTGCATTGTGTAAACACGTCTACCGTGTCCAGTTTCAAGCCACCAAAACTGTGTTAATAAGACTATAAAATTCTTAGATATTTCATGATCTCTTCTTGTATTTCAGTATCTGACTGGTTTCCCAGCAGTTCCTCACTAACTTCTTGCTGTGTATGCCACTGGACACACTGGTCTATTCGACTTTCCAGATGGTTCCCACTCCACTCCTACTTTATTCAAGGTCCTCCACTGGACCTTGTCAGATTCTCTGTTACAACTCAGAGCTGTCTGTGCTTTCCCTCAGAACGCTTGGTCAGGTTGTATATCATTGTGTGGTGTATGGCACTGCAAGCAAGCACTAATTATGGAGCGATGTGTGATTGATTAGTTTTCCTTCTATCCCCATTGCTCCTATGCAGTCTTTTGAAAGGGAAATTTGGGGAATTATCAGAAAACTTCACTGTCTGAATAAATCTTCCTGGTCCATATATCCACAAATATCACAGGAATCCTTCTATGTTCTGCTTGTTTTCTTAAAATCTTGTATTATCAAAGCCAGAAAAAAACTGTTCCAATTGCTTTTTATCTGATCACAAGATATTCTATGCATGTACCTCGTGGTACCTTGGGGAAGTTGGGATGGGGCGATGGGAAGATGTGATGCCCAACAACAGAGTTCTTGGCTTGCCTCAGTCATCCTCCAGAGAGTTACAGCTTTCACAATTGCTCTTTCTCTTCTTTATAATATTTCTCTTGAACGGTTTTGACTGAAAAAAAATTGAAGTTAGTTTTGGTTTTATAGATATGCAAAATAAATATTCAAAGAAGTATAGAATAGTAGGGCATATTATTCATGGATCTCATGGGGAAAGCGTCTCCTGGTTTTAACAGTCTCTCTTCTCCTTCTTCCCTTCTCGCTCAGTCTCAGCAAAGAATCCAATTTCCAGTTCTATCATGTTTTCAAAAGGTTGACTTCTTTCCAATACTATACCACATGCATCTCCCATTTGCATTTGGGTAACAAAGTGTTTGTCTAAGATCACTCTCCTTGTCCTAATCCATTTTCATTGTGTCTCTTTCCACAGTGCACACAGCACCAGTAGAAACTTCACTGCTATGCTGAGGAAAGCCCCATGGTCCACATGTCTTCTCTGCAGAAGACTTCCTTTAGTTTTGAAACAAATTATGTTTGTTAGACCCTGTATAAATACACAAAATAAAGCCAGTACATAAATAATGATCTGAAGAAAACCAATCTTACTTCTTTCTGTCCACATCACCTTTCCTACCTCAATATGCAACTGAAATGCTTTAATCTACTAGACATCTACATTTTGATCAGGAATTCAGAATTAGGGACAAAAATAAACTAGACAGCTCAGTTCTAGAATGCTATTTCTTTTTCTGAGCAACTAGAAACCTCTTATAGGCCATAAAGATTTTACTTCATATCTCAGTGGTATCACGTTCCGGGCATGTAACCTCTGGCTAGTCATTTTCCATCTCTGAGGCTCGATATCATTAGAGGAAAAGCATGTGCCTTCTATAGATTATTGAAAAAACAA
Organism: Ondatra zibethicus; assembly: GCA_004026605.1. Lineage (NCBI taxonomy): Eukaryota > Metazoa > Chordata > Mammalia > Rodentia > Cricetidae > Ondatra > Ondatra zibethicus. The sequence continues at coordinate 72,003 of PVIU01005257.1, read as the reverse complement.
TGTGAGGCAAGTTCTGGCATAAAGTAAGTGTTCAACAAATTATCATGTTTCCACCTGTAAGTGAATACTATAGTTCTGTACCTAGTAATCAGATAAGGGTTTATCTATAAATTCGGTAACAAGTTTGCCTCTGGCAAACACAAAAGTAGCTTGTTCACCCTATTTCATTCAGCTAAACAAACTACGTATTGAGTTCTTAATATCTGTTAGACACAGCATCATGCCTAGACTGTAAGAAATAATGGATACTCAGTTCTTGCCTTCAATGGGTTGACTGTATAACCCATACCTGAGGTAAGAGCTTATACATTTTAAATACTTTTAAGAGAGAATATTTCAGCACATGGTCAAGTATCAGTTCTTCGAGAAGAGAGAAAGAGAGAGAGAGGAAAGAGCAGAGAGAGAGGTATCTGCTCTGTCTCTAGATTGCAGAATGAGTGCCTATTTGGTTACTTTTCCTCTCTTAAGCCACCACTCTCTGAGAGTTATTATGGTGTTCCTCTATCTTATCCTTCAGCATTAAATGATTCCAATCCTTCAGCGTTCCCTCGGAGGTCCTGTCTGCCAACCCTCAGTTTAATCATTTTCACTATACCATTCTGGAGTTTCTCCAAGTCCTCCACATCCCAATGTGTTGCTTTGTCATTGAGTTAAGTCTTCTGAGCAATTTATCCCATCATATATACAAAGAAAAAATGAGAGCAACCTCCAAAGAGGAGGATGGTAGGTAGACGCAAGGACGATTTCCTAAGTAAGGGACTCATGGAGAGCATTGACACGCTCAAAGAGAATTAGCACTTACTGTCACCAGTAGTAGGGAGCAGGCTAAAACCAGAACAGTTTTTAAATAGTGCCAACCATTCTGCTCACAATTATCTAAATTGTTTTTAAGTGTATGACTTTTAACAGAAAACTTGAGACCTACTGCAGTTATATCTAAGAGTATCAGAACAAGACCAATAAAACCTCTGAAGTACAAAAGTTAAGGAGATCAAACCAAAGTGCAGAATTTGGTAAAATGCCTCTGGCCATCAGGTAGACACCTGAGCACTAACTACATCATTCACAAGCAGTGACTTTGGCCAGTCTTGGCACATGCGAAAGATCTTTCATTTGTGTTCAATCCATCAGCATAATTAATATTTCTTGGGCTGAAAGTGCAACAAATTCTAAGTGATCTTAAGAAATAACAGATAGAGGTTAATCAAATGGATGCCTATCACAGCATGCTACCAACACAGGCAGAAAGAAAAAAATACAAAAACAGAACTCTAGTAAAATATCCCTTCCAGACATAAACGACTTGCAAGGAGTCTCTTTTCATACATTCTATCTGCCTTCTGTTATTGTAGCAGGGAGTTTTTCCAGCATTCTGAGAGACAGCAGCACATCTATGAGTGTACGTGCACACACACACACACAAGAGAGAGAAAAAGACAGAGTGTGTTAGGTTTCTTCCATCACATTTCCAAATCCTCTAAAGAAGCTGTGAAAAATTCTCCTAGTTAATAGTCTGCCTGTTGCTTGCACATCTTTGTATTTGAAACTATGATTTAAAAACAAATTTTTTTCTCCTTCTAGAAAAGCTAAAATATATGCTTAGAGTGAAAGTCTTGGTTGTGTGTGGGGCGGGGAGGAGGAGGGGAGGCACAGGGACCAAGCATTAGTCTTCCGGGCTGTTTCCAGGCAGACAGTGTTGGCCAAGTCTAGTGCTGTTTCTGAAGCTACTTAGACCCCTACAAGACCCTCTCTGGCCTAAAATTGCTTGAGCTGGCAAGCCTCTGTCAGGAGACAGCTCTGAACAGTAGGCATGAGAGATGAAGCAATATTATGGGACACCCTTCCTGTAAAGTTCTCCAAAAACCCCTCAGATCTAGGTTCAGAAGTAACTCATGATTTGGTGTTGAATTGTCCCCACATAACTGTAGATACACAAGTAATAAAGTCTATCAACTAATTCCTTAAACCCTCCGATACATACATTTAATGTTGTGATTGTGAAATAGTCAACACTTGAAGATAGCCAAGTATTTATCATAGAATCAGAACAAGAAAAGGTCTCATGGGTACAGGCAGGAAATCAAGAGTTACCTATTACCGGATTGAGCTGATCATTCACCCCGCCCTTGACAATTCCCCATGCTCAGCCATGGACGCCATGTAGCAGAGTGAGAGAAAGGCATCTGAACACAAACACTGTTGCTGGATTATACACAGTGAGAAGCTCGAAAACAAAGCGGCTCAAAAAAAAGGCACACTAGTTGTTCCTTAACAAATATGCACTGTAACTCAGCAGCTATAATTTTTGCAAAAAGAAGCCTCCACTAACGAACTGGCACTGCAAATAGCCTCGGATTTTCTTTGTTTGGCAGTAGAGAAAGTCGTATAAATTCTAAAAAACTGTTGAGAAAGTGAAAGCAGGCCATTGATAGTGACATGTTACCAGATTGTCATATAGTTAGTGATTATGGCAAGTTGCCAAAACCGATGGCTTAACAAATCATTACTGGACAAAACCCAGCATCCCCTTCTTTACCCAAATGTGTTCTTCCTAGACTTAACACCAAATAACTCCTAAAAGCCAATAATTTTGTACTATCCCTCTGAAATCCACTATGGGAAGCCATTTTTTTAAATACAGTTTCAACTTGAGAAATAATTCTGTGGGATATTAGCATCCCTATATGAGAAGGACTAAAATTAATATGAGAATGGTTCATTAAATACACGCACACACACATGCACGCACTCACACGTGCACATGCACGCACACACACACACGCATGCACGCACCCACACGCTCTCATCCATCTAGAAAAAGCATGAATCATCTGCTACATAGCTTTGTAAAACCTGAAAAATTAAAATAAAATTCCTGTTGACTTTCAAAAGCCAACCATTTGGGTCAATCCTTAAAAAAAAAAAAGGAAGAAAAGAAGATAGCCAGCAGATTAAAGGAGCTCCATTTATAAAAAAATCAAATGAGCCTCTAACAAAGCTTGTTTAGGGACATGAATAAATCATCCATCCATGAATTATTCATTATTATCAAGAAACAAACTGGGGATTCCAGGAACGAGGCAGGACCTGGGGAGTGAGCAAGTTCATCTGCTCACACCCTCCGCAGAAAGGAAGAGGCCCCCTGCCATGGGTACTGTCATGTGAGGCCAGCCATGCCAATCCTCCGTTCATGGGACATTTTGTCACCTTACACCCAAGGACAAAGCAAATAAAGTCTAATCCACAATGGGCTCAGTAAGTAGACAATAAGCAGGGTTTTCCCCAACCCCGTCTATCTGTCTGTCTGTCTGTCTCTCTCTCTCTCTCTCTCTTATTCTCGCTCCATCTCTCTCACTTTAATATAGATAGGAAATATGAGATGTGTGCCATAGATCATGGGGTTGACTCTGACTTGACTCTGAAGGGGTTGACCAGAAAACAAGCTGTTGGCTCAGTCTGACCTCATTAACAGATGGGGTGGGCTTATTCTTGGGAAAGAAAAAGAGCGGGTAGAGGGGAGGCTCCCAGATTTAATGCACTAACCAATGCGTGTGTGTGTGTTCCAGGTCCAAACTGCTTTGCCGGAACTACAATAATTCCAGCTGGCATTGAAGTGAAAGTGGACGACTGTAACATCTGTCATTGTCACAACGGGGACTGGTGGAAACCCGCTCAGTGTTCGAAGCGCGAATGCCAAGGCAAGCAGCCTCTGTAGGGCAAATTCCCGAACAGTGACCAATTCTAGGAAGGGATGCTATGGTTTCTACACGGCACATGTTTAACACTCAACAAAATGAGCAAACAAACTCCTGCCAGCTACAACAGGGTCACCAGCAAAACCTTCTGGAGTTGACAAAGGTGATTATTTTACGAAGAGAAGGTTTCCCTCTCTTTCTCTTGCTATATAAAATATACATAGCATATAGCTATCTAAACCACTTTTGTAATTACCAATGCCTGATGGTGACTTTACAACCAAGATTTTCTGTGACAAGAAAGAAAGAAAGCCACCTTGGACAGGCTTGCTCCCAGATGATGCCTGTGACCTGCCAGTTCATGTCCCTTGACTTACTCTGTTTTTACTCTGCTGTGCATACTACACTTTTCTCTTATGTATTTTCTACCTTTGGAATCTAAAGGGGTCAGGTTTGACTGCACAGTAAAGTTTCGTGTTACATCAGAAGTGTTTGATAAAGAAACATCAGGGGGAAGTATCCTTCCAGAGGGGGACAATGTAAGAGTGTCGGAGCCATGGTTCTCTTGGGGGCAATTATGGTGTCTGTAGGCTAAGAAACAAAGTAGCAAACTGGGTCCTCTGCAGACCAAGGTGAGGGACGACTATTTTGTTCTATATGTTGGGGCTCACTGTTGATTCATACAAACCACACATTTCATACACAAAACTTTGAAACTGCCAATCAGAAACAAGCAGATGAAGAATGCCATGAGTTGACTGGATAATCTAAAGAGACAAAGCTGTGATATATAATCACCAGACTTCTTCATGATGCCAGCTTTGAGTTTGGCTTATAATTAAATACACCACAAAGGCCATCTTGTCACCAGGCAGTATAAATACCAGAACCAGGGTGAGTAGCTCCACTGTGAATTAATCTTTCTAAACACTTCTAACTTTCAAGTTCCAAATTGGCTGAAAGCCAGCCCTATACAGCAGTTTTTATGGTTGGGGACTGTGTTTACCATGTTACAGTAACAACCACTCAGCCCTAAATCTAAAATCCAGATTCAGGACATTCTTTCCACCTTAAGTGCTGATGTAAATTAAAGATTAGGGTAGAGTGAGTCTTGCACAATACAATTTCATTAGTTGAACATTTTTAATGTATATATTAGATACTGAACTATTAAAATGAACTTTTGAAGAATCTCAAGGTTGCCCTGGTAATGCTGCTAGTATAACAATGGAAAAAATAATAAAAGAAATACACAGGGTATCTGACACCACCTTCAGTCAAGCGCAAAATTCACAGTTCTGAGACCATGTGACCCAATCATTTATTCCCACTTTCCATCCTAAAATCCCTGGTGCAGATCTGATAGGGAAATTTCAAAGTTCTCTTTATAACCAGTTTTCTTTCCATTTCCTGTTTTCTGTTCCCAAACCCAGTCTGGTTTGTGTGGCTTCTGTGGAGAGACACATTACACAGAAAGATGTCCCAATCTCAGTCTCTGACATTTGGGACCAGATTGGTAGGGCTATGCTGCACATTCTTAGGATGCTAAGTGGCATTCCTGGATTTCATCTGCTAGGTCCAGGAACATCCACCCAGTTATATCAACCAAATGTCCTCAGACACTGCCAAATTCCTCAAGGGGTGTGGGTGGGGAACAAAATTTTACCTGGCTGAAAAGCTATGTCATTAAACTGTGTAATTTCTGCCACATGACATACCGGGCAGTTCCAACTGCACACACATGGTTTTGTTGAGGCTCTGAACCCTTTAGATCATACGCAAACAGCAACCCCAGGGTCAACCTCCCCCCCCATCACGTGACACTTCTAAGAGCCACTCTCTGGACATCAGTTTCTTTAGTCTCATAAATTAGTTTTCTCACCTAAAGTTGTCGGCCTCTCCTCCCTGGAAGCACCACCTGTCATCAAGAAAGAGTTGTCATTTCCAAAATGAATTTGATGACGAGCCAGTCCTGACACTTTTACACACACTGTGCTTGTGTTATGATACAAATAACCATCCCGGTGCCATCCGAGGAAGAATATCCAGCCGCCTTCCTTTAGAACGCCAATTTGCTGCAAGGTTGGTGCCTTTCAGTTGCCACTGTGGATACATCATAGAGACAGCCATGAATCATTCATGAGCAATTCTGCATGATTTATGCCTGCACTCAAAAGCAAAGGCACTGCACACTTCAGCCTGTGTCTAGACAGAGTTGTACTATACAGCTTTCTTTGTCCTGAGGTTGCCTATTGACAGTCCCCAAAATCCACATTATTGAGAGGAAATAGTAGTAGTATTATTAATAATACTATTATTATTAATGACAGAAATAGATCTAAAACTGAAAATGTCACTAATAGAGCCATGTAGCATAGACCCTTATTGATTACTAAGGAGTTAGTATGTCCTTGTGAGCAACAAAGAATGTGAAACTTGGAAGCCAAGGTACAGAAATGTTGCATCAAAGTCTGAGACCACTGATACCCACAGCAAGGACTCGGTGGGATAGATTGTGACAACCGCCGAGATTCTTCTTCCGAGTTTGCTGCTGGCAATCTTTCAGTGGACTCTACTACACACTTGAGAAGGGGATTCTCACCACTGCTCATGTTGGGTTGGGCCTAGTTTCTTTTGTCTGTTTGTTTTATTCTTTCTATTTCACTACAGTATTTCCTAATACTCCCAATCACCAATGCTTTCTCTCTTTCAGAGAGGGACAAGCCTATACTGTGACAGAATTTCTCATAAACTGATCAGCACTTAACAACTTCCTTCTAGCCAGGTCACTGAGATATTCTTCCCCAAATTCTCAACACCAGAGTTCTTCTCATCTCATCACTTTGTTGTTGCTGTTGTTGTTGTTATTTCTTTTGAAGGCTTTGATTGCAGCCACACAGTCACCTCTGTGTTATCCTATCTCTTCTGCCTTCGGGTCTCCGCTTGAAATTCACCTATGTTTGAACAAGGGATCAGCATCCGGTGTATCAGCTGATGCCTGTTGAACTGCTTCAGCTTCTAAAACCTTTGAAAAATGGTGTGCCTGAAAACTAGTGAGAGAGAGGAGAGGAAAAAGACACTAAATACTAAACTGTAAAAAAAAAAGAGGGGGGGATTCTAGCAACAATATTTGATGTGTAAAAAGAATATATTATTAAAAAATTATTTTGTTAAATATAAAGTGTGTTACCCAGTGAACATTGTTTGTGGTATATTTTCCTTCCCAAGTTTCTCTTCTCTCCACTCCTTCAATGACGAACTCACAATGGCATCTGTCATCCAACAGCACATATGCCAATACAGCTGTAGCCAAATAGAATTAAGCTTTAACTCTAGTATGTGCCTGAGTGCATTTTCATTTTTCAAAATATGATGCAAGGCTGATTTGGAGGGGCGTGTCACAAAAAGAGGCTCAATAAACTGCAAGTGAAAGTATTTTAAATGGTAGGGTGCAAACCTTCCCTTACTCGCCACCCGTATGTAGTGCTACAGTGTTCGAATATTCAGGCGTGCCAAGCACAATGCTGGGCTCAGAAGCCACAGCATTCTGTTCAGTATCCATAACAAAGGGAAGGATACTGCGAGGAGGGAATCCTGCCTATGTTCTAACTACTGAGAAAATAAGAATGTAAAGAGACGAATGTTTTATCTAATATCATGCAATGAGAAGGGGCTGTGCAGAAATTTATTATGAAATTTTTCAATCAGAAAAATAGCATGAGTGTCCTTTGTAGCATTGTCCTGATAAAGTAGTACTAGGATTTTGCATAATAGTTAACTTACTATTTCTTACTTTGGATAACTTACTATCCATAGTATCAAGTATGAATACATTCATCTCTGAAACAAAATAATTATCTCATTTTTAAAAAGGCAGTATTTTCTTGCCAAACTGTGTTATTATATTTTTAAAAATCTATCAAAATTAATAACCTTACAATTCTCTAATATTCAGTCCATATCCAAAACCCTTAGATTATTTTAAATATGAGAACAAAGTTTATTTATATAATCCAAAATGACCTTTGGATATTTGGTTGGTATATCTCTTAAATCTAAAGTATAGATTTGAACCTTGCTAATCATAACTAAAATCTTTGACAAAACTCCTATGTTTGTTGCTATTTGAAAATTTTTACTGACAATATTATTCTTTTAATGCCCATATTCAACCTCAAACTCTCCAATTGACTTACAATAAGCAACGAAGAGCCAGGCCCAGAGCAAACACTGTTACTTGTAACTAGTACCCAGGTACATACCTTTGTCTTTTTTGTACACAAACTCTACTTGGGGAGAAATAATGAACTCTTATGGTCACGCTCCTTGAGACAAAACCACTGCCTAATACAAAGTTATGTGAACAATATTTTATAGTTACCATCAGTTTCTCTATTACTGAAGAATAGGGAAACTATCCACTAAGAAAACAGCAGCATGGTGTACCTAAGCACATAAAGACACGCTTGCATCATGCCAACATTTTCATGAAACAAAATTAGACTTTATTGCATTTAAATTCCCATACATTCAATCTTCTACTCCCTCTGTCCTCAAAATTTCATAGTCAATGGGAGCATGGGCGAGAACTATGAGACACAGCGCAGATCTGTGCGGTGGTGGAATATGAAGTCTTATGTTGAGAATAGCACTCTACAAAATAGTGTTTTTACGATTCTGAAAGGCAAAATGTTATCTCTGAGTTAACAACTCACCTGTGTTTTCTGATCACTTTTTTTATATGCATGGTATTAACATCCAAATTGTCCTGCCTTGTATAAACAGCTGAATGTCCCTGATCACCTTATGCACCAAGAAGGTAGACTATTCATTAGATAAGAGTCAAATAAGTTGAACTGGGGGACGGGAAGACAGCTCAGTGGGTAAAGTGTTTGTCACATAAGCAGGAAACCTGAGTTCAGATCCCTAATGCCCATGTCAAAAAGCAGTCATGGCAGTCTGTGGGTAAGGAGGTGAAACAGGAGTCTCTCTGGGGCTTATGGCCTGACTCATCTAACCTGATGGTGAACAGGAGCAACGAAATAGAGGGAAATAGTAAGGAAGACACCTGACATTGACTTACAGCCTCGACCCGCACATGGACCTAAACACTGTGCATGCACCCAGGAACCTACATGCAGCCTCTCACCGCTCCCCTCCACACAATGAATCCCTGGGAATTTCTACCGCTGGGTTTTAAGGGCTCAATTCTCTTCCTATTATAAATATTGCCAGTGGCAGCCATGACATGACTTTTGCTTTGACTTTTCAAAATGTTGAGCTCATCATTCTTTCCATCCCAGAGGCTAAGTACTCCCCATACTCCCTTTACAGACAAGTTTCTGGGTAGGCTTAGTTTCAAACAGTTACACTTCTACATTTAATTTTAAGTTTAAAAGTTTACCAATAAAAGACAACGTTCTTCAAATAAATGAACATATATGGTAACAAGGATAGGAGGAACTAGAATATAAAATTCATTTACCATTATTTCAGTTTCTTGGTGTATCAGACACCATATTGGCTGCCATACATAAGACAATGACTTGCATTTATTGGTTCAAACAACCTCTCAGTTATAATGAAATTATTACCATTTTGCAGACTGTAACACAGAGGACAGAGAACATTTTGGTTTACATGCCTAGGCAGAACTATCTTCACATAGGGTTAAAAGCGCTGAATAGAAGAATAATGTAGTTTAAATTAAAACCTAGAATGTCTTATCATAGATCAGCCACCATTACTAGGACTGGGGGAGTTAGAAAAGAGATAGACAAAGTGATGCTGGATTTGGATATTTAATCTCACTTATGATTTGGGTATATATTTAGAGAAATGATATTGTAAAACAGAAAACAATGAATGATATATTTTGAACGTGATTCATATGCTAAGAGATGCATCTGAGAAGAAATTCCAATTGTCATGATCTAGAAAAACATACTAAGAAAAGTAACTTGCTTTTCATTGACATTATGGAGTATTTACAATAAAATCAGCTGCATGGCCATATCAATATCTTAAACAATTGGTGTTGTAAATGAGGAGAGCGGACCTGCTTTTCGTCCCAGCTGCCCGGCTCCCGGTACCTGGCTAGCTTATAATTACACAGAAACTGTATTCATTTAAAACACTGCCTGGCCCATTAGTTCTAACTTCTTCTTGGCTAACTCTTAGATATTCGTTTAACCCATTTCTAATAATCTATATGTCACCACGAGGTGGTGGCTTACCGGGAAATATTCCTAACCAGCATCCATCTCAGGCAGGAGAAACATTGCGTCTGCCACACTGCCTTCTCTCTCCCAGCATTCCTTTCTGTCTACCCCACCTATCTGATTTCTGCCCTATCGAAAAGCCAAGGCAGTTTTCTTTATTCACCAATGAAAGCAACACAAATACAGAAGACCCTCCTACACCATTTCCCCTTTTTCTGTTTAAACAAAAAAAAGACTTTCACTTTAACATAGTAAAATTACATATAACAAAACAGTTATCAAGCAAGAATTATAGTTACAATATTTAGATCTCTTTTATCTTTTATCATAACAAAGGAAACCTATAACTATAACTATCTATCTATTCTTCAACTCCATCAAAGACTCCAGAAGGATAAAATATTACCTAAGTAAATGAGAAGTAAGCAACTTCCAAAACTCTAGAAGTGACAGAGACATCTCACGGCCTGGACAGTCACCCAAAGTTCCTCTGTACCATTGGGGCATCCATCTTCAGCCTACAGGCCCATAGTATCCAGCAGACTTTTCCATGAAGCAGGAAATTTCAAAGACAGTTCAGTCACTTTCTTCTGTATCCTGCAGAATGTCTCACAGACTCTTTCATGAATCAGGAACCCCGAAGGATCATCTCACCTTTAGGCAAGTTTAGCAGTCCTCTCTTTGCAGGTTCTTTGTGTCCAGTTTATGCAACAGTCCAGGCAAGAGCAGTTTCTTGCCCAAATGGCTAACCAATACCATAAGGAGCCTCTTTGATGCCCATCTTGCTCTTGAAGTAGATTAGTGCTGCCAGGAGCAGATGTGTCTCATTGTCATGAAAAGCCCTAAGTTATTAAAACATTAAATGCCATATTCTGTAGTCTTTGAAAGATATGAAGAATGCCTATATAACTAAAATATATTTCTATATATCTAGAAAATCTAACTAACATGACCATAAGCTTGACTATTATCAATGATTATCCATTAACAACCTACATTTCCTAATTATACATTACACTTTTAAATGAACTACACAATCACAATATCTTAATCAAGATCAGAAATACATATACATATAACAAAATTGACCTTAAACTTGTATCAATAAATCAAGATTTATACCAATGCAAATTATTCATATCTATATCATATCCACCTTTAAATGTAAAAGAACATTTATAAACAATATTTGGGAATATGGGCACAGTTATTTCTCTCCAAACTTCTTTGTGCTATATGGGAGCACTGTTAATCAGGTCTTTCATGGTGTATCCCATGTGCTAGGTTCATCTAAGTCAACAGTTGAGTGAAGTAATTTTCTGAAGGTGTTTATGGTGACCTTTTAGGAGGCCAGGGTCCATGAAACCATATTATTGGTCTAGAAGGAATCCACAGGTTCTCATCTTCTGTGAAAACAAAAGAAGAACCTCTTTTCCAAAGCATCATATCCTTAAACCCAAATTTTGAAGTCAAGATACCTTTAGAACATATATGTTGGTTTAGCTTAGCAAACCACACAATGAAATGTCTCTCTGTATTTAGCTCCTTTACAGTCAAAAAGTTCAAAGAAAACACAATAAAATACATAATCCAGACATTATGTGAATTTTCCATTTTTACGTGGCTTATTTTTTTTAATCTATGACTATCTGTACTCTGTCTCTTTAAAGACTTTACCCTTTTTTTAAGCATCTCTCTATACTCTTTGTTTCTTTTCTCTTTTAAGCATACTATGTACCTTTATTCAACAGTGTGACCCATTTAGAGGTCTTTTATGTCTGAATCTGTCCTATTGTGAATCTGTAATTCTTTACTATCCAGGAGCACTTCTTAAAATGCTAAGCACTTCTTAAAAACTTAAGTTGCACCAGTAGTGGTAATACGATACCGCCTATTTCCTGCCCAGTCTAAACCTTAACTGCTCTGTTATTATGATAATTATGATAGTTCCAGCCTGAGATTAGCAGAGTTCAGCGAGAAGCTGCTCCTGCTTCAGAGCCATTTGGTGCCCCTGAGCTGTGCACAGTTCCAGTCAGGCAGCAGTCCACACTGCCATCAAGCAAGCCATAACACTTTAGTCAGAAACCCCACCCAAATGATCTTTCTCCAGCAGGAGCCAGAGATGATGTGGGCAGCATAGCCCAGAAAGCCAGCATTTTAAAACTGCTGAGGCTTTTTTACTGTTGAGGTTGCTGAGTGAGGCAATTTTCTCTGTGGCACCCCACTAGCAAACAGCAAAAAACTCTGTTAAACTCTGTATTCTTTTTGAAGCTCTCTCAGATTTTACGTGGAGTCAGTCAACCATGTTGGGCAGCCAATCTGTTGTAAATGAGGAGAATGGGCCTGCTTTTCGTCCCGGCCACCTGGCTCCTGGTGTCCAGGTAGCTTATACCCGAAATAATTACACAGAAATTGTATTCATTTAAAACACTGCCTGGCCTATTAGTTCTAACCTCTTCTTGGCTGACACTTACATATTCGTTTAACCCATTTCTAATAATCTGTATGTCACCACGAGGTCATGGCTTACTGGGAAAAATTCCTAACCAGCATCCATCTCAGGCAGGAGAAACATTGCATCTTCCACACTGCCTTCTCTCTCCCAGCATTCCATTCTGTCTACCCTGCCTACCTGATTTCTGCCCTATTGAAAGGCCAAGGCAGTTTTCTTTATTCACCAATGAAAGCAACACAAATACAGAAGATCCTCCTACTCCAAATTGGAACAGCAGATTTAAGAATGAATTGGAGACTAGCGAGAGGTGGGAACACTACTGGGAAACAATTACAAAAGCCCAGGAAAGCGGTAATGAAAATTTGATCCAGTATGAGTGAGACTCAAACACAGCCGCTGGTACAACAGCTCTCCCTGGGGGATCATAGAGGAGTCTAGAATGAAAGCAGTCTCATTGCTGGCTCTTGTTGTTACTGATGACAGCAATCAACAATGTGGATCCTATGAAAGCAAGGAAAGCTTGGAGTGGCACCTGATCTCACTTTGGGACACTACCAAAGTTACTAGAAACATATTAGATCTTCAGGATCAACTATGTGTACGTGTGTATGTGTTGTGTGTCTCCCAGACACCACACATGTTTGCCAACTTACTTTCTTCTTGACTTGAGAAATTGGAACTTGATTAGCCAGACTTCAACACTGATCAGATGGAGCTTTTATATCTTGAGAAGAAGGTCTATATTTGGATGGTGACAAGAAAACAATTCTTTCACTAGTGTTTTACAAACACTAATTTCATACTAAACTGTATCTATGTACTGAGACAAAAGTACCCATGGGCCTCTAGCATTTGCCTTCACACATGTCCCTCTAGAAAACCAAAGGTTGGCTCTTTGTTTTCCACATTGTTGTTCAGCAAGATTCCTAAAATTTGAAAAAGAAAATTAAATACCTATTGTGGCCATCTGTTTTTGTCTTTCCATGGAATATGTAAGGGTAAATGGGTAGTTAGGTCCAAAGAAGAACTTTTAATTTGAGGTCTCCAAGATGCCTAACTTTCTACATGCACACAGATGCACACACACACACACACACACACACACACACACACACACACACCACATGCACATGTACATATATGCTTTTTGTTGTGGTGGTTGTTGTCTCATTTCCTATTAAATGAATCATAACATTGGGTCTGCCAGAGCCGTTAACTGCATTTCTCATTTAGACCTTTCAGAGAGGCAGCTGCAAATGCAATTTAATTTGTTGACCCCTGATCAATAGCAATTAATAGCATCTCTTTAATCTTGTTGAAAGTCCTATCTCTGGCTGCCACCATCTCAAGGGACAGGTATCCAAGTACGCAGGTTGGTTAGCTTTTAGCTCCCCTCGACCATATACTTTTCTGGTGATGGTGTCCCTTTCAGAAGTTACTGCTTACTAAATATTTTCAGTCATCACACCAAAGTTCCTCTAGGCTTTTGTTTTAAAGCTTCTCCCCTGTAAGTACATGATTTAAATATTAGAGACCTGTACTACTGAGAAAAAAAAAACATGAAATACTTTTTAGCCCAGAAGAACTGACATAACTTTTTAAATTTAAAATATTAACAAAATTGTTGCTTATATTTTCTAGGACTTCATGTTGGAGTGTAACCAAGACAAATGGTGCAGTTCAGTCTTTTTCTCTTATTTGTCATGGTAACTAGAAGGTTATCCCTTTGTTCCGTAGTATCTAGTAGAAGGTAGATACTATTGTTGAACTGAGTGGCATATTGTCTTCCTACTCTCAGGGAGAACATGCTGTGGCAAAGCCAACAAGGCAAACTTGTAGTAGCAGAGGGAAGTGCCCTGATCTTACTGTGAACAGGAACAATGGCAATATATTGGCCTAGACATGTGGGAAGGCATGATGGGAGATAGAACTTGCTGTTTGAGCTTTAAAAGAATACACCAGCAGCTAAAGAATGAAGAAAGTAGTCAGTGTCCTCTTGCAATTTGTAAGGGGAAGTTTCTGCTAATATAGCTCAGAACATGTGACTGTTCCATTTTGCTAATAATGAAATCTATTCAAATCAGTAACCATGTGCCTGGCACAAAGCCAGGGCCTTGAAACAAATCAAAAGAGGAAAAGTGGGCCATTTATATACCAGGCAAGAATCATGTGTCTTGTCTTCTCCATAGTCAGTTCACTGACCAGTGAGATTCTCTCTCTTCTGCTTTCCTCAGATGCCAAGTGCACCGCATATTCCGGAATTTGCCTGTGCATCTCTGTAGCTTACAGTGATTTTCCTTCAATGGGACTTTCACTGTTAGTCTCATCAATTCTATACAGTACCCAACTGTGGGGTGCAAGATGTGAGAAACCTACTGAAGCATCAGTAAGCAATCAAGAGCTATGTTACAAATCGAGGCTGTCTTTTAAATGTATGTAAATGATAGCAGGATGGTTACTTGCTCTGCAAACTCACAAGATTACTTTTAAACCTAATGGCCAATATATTTCTTATATGATAGAGTCACAAAAGAGTAATAAAAATATGCTAGGCAGTATCTTATACATAACTTCTGAGGTTAAATGGTTATGTAAATATGAGATATACAATGTATAAATTATAAATATAAGATGTTTTTGCTACATATGTGCATATACAGATATATTTGTATTTGTACAAATAGTAAAATCTTACATAAAATTGTTAAAAGCTATAAACATCATGGTAGACTGATGGTTGTGTCATTAAGATCGAAAACTTTCTGTTTCCATCTGTGTCCTATTCTCTCTTATGCCTAGAGTTTGCAGGCTCCTCTAGCTAACGGTAATTCTTACCTCATCTTTGCTTTGCTGTGAAGCATTTCATTAGTTCTGCTCGTTCACAGATTTAATATCCCATCCCTAATCATTTGTAACTCATGTGGTCCAACCATTTCAGAGGGAGGCAGAGAACAGGAGCAATGGAAGGTTACAGAAGGGATGAGAGCCAAGCTGTTGGGGAGTCTAAAACCAGTGCAGTGATAATGAAATTTATATATATATATATGAAAAAGTAATTTCTTATTAAATATGCAAACTGCTAAGCATATGGTTGGGAGATTTTGTTTGTTTGCTTTCAGTTGGGGTTGTCTTGCCTCTTCATTTTCAACCAGATAAATATTTCCACTTGAGAGGCTTTCTTGGCACTCACCTAGTCTATCTGCTGTCTGCCATTGCCTTGCAGGGTGGGTACCATTCCCCATTCCCTTGAGATGGTCATTTCCCTGGACATCCAGATGTGCAATAGGGTACTTTCACACAGATGGGATAGTATCCTCTCCAACCCACTTCCTTTGTTTATGAAGGCATTTGTGTATCCTGTTGGTTGGGCTGACAGTAGCTTTCAGATCCCCGGAGAACTCTGAAATGTTCCAGGAGCCTCTCAACACTCAATTGCGTGTTTGCTCAGTGTGAAAAGCATTCTGCTGTCAGGAATGTTAACTTTAATTGCTTGCTTTTGCTTTAGATCTCTACCTGCACCCTTGAGCTCATGAGTTAGTGAATACAAAGCCTACTCTGGAAATACATAGAAGGGAAAGAGACCCCTGTGCTACTTATAAGTAAGAAAACAGTCACTCAGGGTCCTATCTCCCTCTCCCATTCCTCCAGCCAATTGCTTTTAGCCGTAGTCAGACTACTGACTACCTAGACTCTAGAATTAGAACTCAGTGACACTTTTAGGAGAAAATCACGATCGGGTGTTCATTTTTTATAAAACATTCTGGATTCAAGTTGTCCTCCAATGAACTGGGAGACCGGCCTCCACAGCAGCAACACCGCACGATGATGTATTTGTAAAACCGTAACTTTAAAAATGAGACAGTACAGAGAATTATGATATTTCACACCACCAATGTAGCATGCAATGATACATTTTGCTCTTTGCACTCTACAAATAAAACCAGGGCATACATCTGTAATCGCATGTCCTGCCCCATTGATTTGCTCTTTCAGAAGAAAAGCCAGTTATCAAACTCATGCGCCTATTGAAAGAATGTCAACTCAGAAAAACACTCTTTGTTTGCTATGTAATCTATATTTCATTGCATGTTAAACCCACAGTATATAGGCTGCTGACTAGCACCATACTGTTTCTTTCATTGCTTTTTCCAGAGACATAAAAAGATATCTGAGAACTGCATCATGTTTGCACTGAAATATAGGTAGACGCACGCTCTCTAGGAGCTGACAAGACTGCTCAGTGCTTAAGAGAAGTTGCTATGCAACCATGAGGGCTTGTGTTCAGATCTATACACCTACAATACAAGAAGTGGGGAGATATGATTTCCCATGGGCCTGGAACCCTAGTGTGTGCAGGTCAGAGGCAGGAGGATGACTGAATCTTACTGGCTACCAATCTAAACAAAAATCATGAGCACCAGGGTCAAGGAGAGAACCTGCCTTAAGGAACAAGGGCAAGGATGGTAAGTCACCCAGTGTCCTCCTCTGCACATTCACACCCACAGACATGCATAGCCATAATACATACAGAAGATTAGAAAAGCAGTTTCTAGAAGAAGAAACAGGAGAGAGAGAGGTGCCCTAACACTCTTCTCAGATACACAATGAAATACAAATTTATAGATTGAGAATCATAAGAACTGGGATTAAACTGAATAATCTGGTCTAAAGTAATTTGCATTGAGAAATGATTTTATATCCATTGATAGGTTAAATAAACAAGATCACTGTAAAGGTATATATATATATATATGCTGAGATGGGGTTCCTCTGTGCAACAATTCTGGCTGCCCTGCAACTTGACCTGTAGACCAGACTGTCCTCAAACTCACAGAGATCCACCTGCTTCTGCTCCCAAGTGCTGAGATTAAAGCCATGTGCCACCACATGAACCTATCCGGCAATAGGTTCACTTCTTTTGGCTTTGTAGATATACTGTGAATCACTTCTATAAGGCAGAATGCTTTCCTCCGTTAGATGAGGAATTTATTCTACATGTCTACTTTATTTTATATTACTGTGGCAAGAAAATGTAAAATGATATTAACCCTCTTAATAAAGTTGTAAGTGTGCAATACAATAGTGTTGATCTAGGTAAAACATTGTATTTAGTGTACTTGGAATTTAGCTATTTTGCTCATCAGACACTTTACTCCTGTTGATTAGTACCTTCTCTTTCTCTCCCATCTGGGCAGTCACCACTCCATACTTTGATTTTATGAATTAGACTCCTCAGTGGATACCTTATAAAAACAGAATCACAAAGTGCTCACCTTAAGAGACTGGCTATTTTCACTTAGCAAAGTGTCTTCAGGGTTCACCTGCATAACCATATATTGGACTGACTCTTACTCCATTATATGCATATATGTTTCCTCTCTTCATCTACCAACAGACAGTTTGGATTGTCTCTACATTTGTCTATTATGACTCATCTCACAATAAAAACGGGCATCAATGAGCATTTTTAAACTTTTAATTGAATTGCATTAATGATACAGAAAAGCATGTACTGTAATAAAACATTGGATATGTAAAGATACTGAATGAATGAGTCACAACTACCCTGGATGTCATCATGTGTTCCTTCACAATTAATATCGTCATCATGTGTTCCTTCACAATTAATATCATCACCACCATCAAATGATATCTCTACTAGAGATGGCTGAACTAACAGCAAAACCTGATTTTTTTTTTGTTTCTTTATTTTTGCCTGTTCTGAAACCCTATTTAATAGCCACATATAAATAGGTATCTTCCAAGCTTGGTATCTTCCACTCAACACTTCGTTAAAGTTTCAACCTTTATTCTTTTTCTTTCTCATTAGAAAATAATATTTACTTTCATTATCCATTCATTTCCAAGGTGAAGCATAATTATTAATATTTAAAAATTGAAATGTTATCCAAAGATCAGAAATTATGAAGAAATCAGAGCAACCTCTGCAACTTAATTCTTTTCCACTTCCAGGGAATTTCAGATGCATAAGACCATGTAGGAATTTGCTGGACTCCTGTGCCGGCAGGCTGAGCAAAGTGAAGCAAGTGTGGGCTGAGTTCCTAGCTTTGGAGAGAGCTCGATCTTCACCCTAGTATTTGCAGCTGGATTTGTTACACATCACTTTCTCTACTTCATTCTTCAGTAAAGCCTTTTGCTAGCCTGGAAAGAGAAATGAGACTTCCTGACAATTGAGCTCAGAAAGGTCAGAGATGAAATAGAGAGGGAAGCATCATTACATCCAGGGAAGCGTCCTTAGAGCCTTAAGGGATCCGAAAACAGCTTACCCAGCAGCCAGTGTATGCCTTGCAGTCTTGCCTTACTCCTCCATTGGCCTCACCTCATGGGTTCCTTTTCTGTCCCTCAGTTCTAAGATTCCTCCTTAGAAGAAGGACAGCCTCACACCCAGATTGGACCAGATTGGTGCTGTTCTTCCACAATTTTGAAAACTGTTCTTGAAAAACTCATGACTCCATAATTACTCTTAAGGGATAAAAGATCTCCTTTACATAGAACTACAGGTTGACAGGGCATTTAGCAAGACCCTAGGCACACAGGAAATGTTCAATAATTAGCTCTTGAATAAACAGGTTAATGAAGAGAAAGAAGTAAATAAATACCACAGACATCCTCAAAACAATTTTACCCTGGAATCTTCTGACTTTTCCTGTCTTCTTGGTGTTCTTATGCCAGGAGAAATATGTAATTATTTCTAAACTAATCAAATAAGAACTCTCTAGTGAAAATAAAATTACGTTTGAATTTAATAAACACAATAGACTCCTCATTTCCAGAAAGGTGCATGTTATATTTTCCTTAAATTAAAGGTCCAGCTTAGCATTGGGAGCTAAAACCCAGCAAATGAATGGAAGATCTACAAGTCAGGGACAATTAATCAAAAAGATGCACATTTATAAATCTCAGGCAATGGATCAAAGGAGTCTTTCAAAATGACATTTTACAAAAGCCTCTAGTGTGCACACTTCCCTCACATCTAGTATTAGTAGATCCACCCAGGATGAATCATTTGACAGAGAAAGGAAATGAAATAGGCAGTTGTACATTTGTTTATTTTTATGGTCCCCTACTGTTTCTTCAAAGAAATTAGACTATTTGGCAGAGCCTCTGAGAGTCTCAGAATGATCAAAGGAGAACATTCATTCAAAACATTGTGGTTTTCTTCTGAATTATTGCTGATAGATACATCAGGAGTTCACTGTTTGCAAATATAGACGACCATTCAACATCCTATAATGTGTTTTTTCTTTTTTCCAGGTGTTTGTGTGTGTGTGTGTGTGTGTGTGTGAGAGAGAGAGAGAGAGAGAGAGAGAGAGAGAGAGAGAGAGAGAGAGAGAGAGAGAGAGAGAGAGAGAGAGGAGAGAGAGCATGTGAGTGAGTGTGCTTGGAGAGGTCTGAGGTGGATGTCAGAAATTGTCCTCAATGGCCAGTCCAATTCATTCATTGAGGTAGGGTCACACCAATATGCTTAGTTTCACCAGTCAGTTTGCTGTGAGGATGCCCCGTTTCCACTTTTAGGCTGGAATTGCAAGCAGGTTCTCATACCCACCTGGCATTGCATGTAATTTCTGTGCATCTGAAACCCTTGTCCTCACACCGGTCAGCAAATCCTTTAACCACGAAGCCATCCTCCAAGCCCAGCACATTTTTCTTATGAAGATTTTTTTTCTTATGGGAGAGATTCCAAAATTGGAATGGTGTTCACTCCGGAGACTGTGAATGACTTGATCTGACAGTCATTAGTTATTAGCAATAATCTACACATAAATTTACATGTCTAATATATCAAACATATTTATAGTACTTATTATTATGTATGACAGCAACAAATCATACAATCCTGGAATTTTAATTGGTTCCCAGAAACTGATAACTACTATCTTAAATTTTTTACTTCAAGCTTTGATGTGTCTCCATCAGGAATTTTGAACACGATGGCTGTTCTCACCTGTTTTAAACTTACAGTTGACAAGGAGAGCATGCCATTAAGGATTCTTTCAAGGTTTTTCATTAATCTACTCAATTATCTAAAACTCTCAACCAAAGGAAAGGGAATGTCATGTAAAACTATTGGACATATTAATTTAACTCAAAGACAATTTAGCAAGCATACTTAATTATTAACCACATGGAAAGCATTGGATTTGATGTTGTGAATGCAAAGATGAATACAAAATTGCCTTTTTCTTTAAAATGTTGTAGTCCAGAGAAGGAGAGACAAAAAAAGAGTCAATAAAATTTCAGTGCATCGAAGTTTTCACTCAGTGTGTGGGAAACCTAAAAAAGCATTTACTATTTCAAATTGAGTTTGAAAGGGGCCTTCTTAAGAAAAAAACATATCGAGTCTTGAAATAGGAGAAAAGGCTATATGCAAAGAGATACACAGCTGAGTGCACAGGATAAGTAAAGACATCAGATGTGAAGCAACATGGTACTTGTGGAGAGCTTCACACACAGTACCTCAGACTGAAAACGGAGGATAGAGAAGCAGGCATGGGCTAATTCAGAAAGGACATTGTGCATCCTTTCTGTGTCATGAAGTCACATTTCAGACTGCAGTTGTTAAGAAATCATCCAGCATTCTTACAAGGGGAACTATGCAGTCAAATGTTTGCCTCAGAGAGAATTATTATTTTAATTACTTGATGAAGATGGGTTGGGGGAAAAAGGCATTAAACTAAGTAAGAGTATATGTCAGCTGCATGGTGGAGAAGTGGGGAGGGAGGGAAAGAAGAATGGGGAAGAGGGAGGGATTTACACTAGAATGTCCTCATACAGATAAAATAATGTAGACTGTGTGAGTTAAATTTAGGTAGTGATATAAGAACTTGGCAGTTGACTGAGTTTGAGAGCTGTATGGAAAAGATCACACCAGGAATGGCACCTGAGGCTTATGTTTGTCAGAATATAATGAGCTGAATGTTAGATATGATGAGCTATGTGCTAAAATATATTCACGTATCTCCCTCTAGTAGTATACTGATATATGAGTGTTAGGTTCAAATGCTTCAACTCAAAGTAGTGATACACGTTGAAATATGTTTGTCAAGTTTACTGATAGCTGTTTAAACTGTGAGGCAGGTGCAATCACACAAAAGGAGATTAGAAACTCTATTAATATTCATTGCATACAGAAGAAAGCCAAATGAAGATATGTTGTAACTATAACTGGAAGATCATAAATGTAGTATAGTCATCCATATTTCTACATTATCCTCATGCTTAGACTCAGTATTTCCAATCATAAAAATATTCATTAAATCTTGTACACCTATATTTAAGTGAAACAAAGCCAAGAAGTAATGATGGTGAGCAGAATTTAAGTGGTCTGAATGAAAATTATTGATTCTCATTATTTTAGAAATATTCAACATAATGTCTTAGTGCCATATATTATTGTAGACCAATACATATATTACTGGATAAAGGGCATGTGAGTAGTATATCCTTACACAAATATTTCTTACCTATAGATGCTGCAATGCTCATTTTTCAGTCCATTAGGTTAAATTTAATGCATATAGAACATATCTAGAATCAATAGTACTTTAACGGTTTCATTTCTAATTTTTCTTAGATGGCAAAAAAAAATATGTGTAGAGCTTGATATATCCAGCCCTTAAGCAACTTCAGCAATAGGCCCCACAGGAAGCATGAAGCTAAGGTTAAAGCCTTGTAAAGTCAAGATGCTATGATACCTAAAGAACCAATTCTCATTGTGTTTTGTGTCTCTAGCATTTGATTGGCATCCCCAGAATCTGAGGAAAGAAGTGGTACACTGGGGCTAATTTAAGTTGCAGATATAGAACTCTGGCTATTAAATTTTCCTGAATGCTCACAAAATCCAAGGTTGATGTGTTAACTTCTCAGTCATTTGATAATTTTGTATTCCGTGCAAGGAACAAAAGTAAGAATGTTACATATTCTCAAGATAAAAAGATAAGTGTGTAATGTGATATGGGTCTCATTTCTGCTGATTTAGGGGTACACTCTAACCTCCATATTTGTGGATTCTGCATCTGTAGATTCACCTAACGGCAGATGGGAAAAAATTAAATTATATCTATACTGAACATAGACAATCATTTATAAATGCCATCATTCCTTAAATAATACAGCATATCATGTGTACATACCATTAACATTCCACATACCATTTACATTGTGTTAAGTATTGTAAGAAATCTAGAAATGATTTCAAATATGCATATTAGTACAAAGAATAGGCATGGATTGTGTACAGACAGATTATTTTATATAAGAAATGTGACCATCCCTAGAAGGTCCCAGAAGAATTTTTCATGAATAACCAAGGTACGACAATGCTTCCCAAGAAGGAATTGCTTAGCCAGGTGATGGTGGCACACATCTTTAATCCCAGCACTCAAGAGGCAGAGGCATCCAGATCTTTGTCCACATACAAAGGTAGTAGACCCTAACATTTCTGTCCAGATGACAGATTTGCCCATTGATCTTAGTTAGTGGTGGGTATTGCACATACCTAACTATGGTCATCAATCTCACACAATGATTTACTGAATGCATCTCATGTTTATACAATGGTTCACAATTTAAATATGTTTTCAAATAGAATATTCAGCTTATATTTTAGAACTTACTGAAATAGCAGAGCAGTTTTGTTATTGCACCAGATTATTTAAGAAAATTTCAAGAGGTTAAACAGTTTGTACAAAATTACAGGTTTAATACATAGCACAACTCATCTCAGAGCTAAAAACCTCCCACCTTCTAAGGAAGTGTTGTGTTCTTTCTACTTTTTGTGGAAAAAAACAACCCAACTCTGATGGTCTAAAGCTGGGGCCGGGGTCATTGCTCAGGCTCCCAGGCTAGTGCCTGGTGTGATGGTATAGTCACTGCCACCTCTACCATTTTCCTGGAAGCATGTGTCTCTCCGCACCTTTCCATATTCCAGAGTTGAACTTCGAGTCCTCAGAATATCTCAGTGTCCACCTGATTTCCATCTTCTCCCAGAGGCAAAATTCCTACCAGTTTTTCACATGATTCAAGTGTGACATATTCACGGAAGATCAGATCTTGCTTAATTTTCATAGACTCATTCATTACCAAGCCATCAAGACATAGCTTTGCTCCCACATCTATAAGGCACAGATTACATGGTGTTGCGGTATCTCATATTATCCATCCTCCTCAGGACAGTGCGTTCCCAAAGACAAGTATGTATTTTTCATCTGTGAGTCATCCACAGTATAAAGAAGAGACCGGCAGGTGAGAAGCAGCCAATAAATGTGGGTGAGTAGATGTGAACACTCTTCACCTACAGTGTTGTTGATGGCGTGCTCACTTCCGGCACGGCAGAGATGAACACAGATGTCAGAGTACTTATCAGCGAGAGGCCAGTGCCAGCTGAGTATCACTGATCCAAATGCTTGAGGTTAGAAGGATTAGTGCTTAGGTTTGTTTGGGTTTTGTCTCTTTTAGACTTGGGAATGTTTGCATATGCAGGAGATTTATGGAAGGACCCAAATCTAAACACAGAACTCATGTGTTTCATACACAGGCCACCCATACAACCTGAAGGCATTATAATCCTACAAAACACTTTCAGTTAGCTTATATTTTTACTACAATTCACCTCTGATGCATGGAATTTTCTAAGTGAGGGTTAGATGTCAGCAATCAACAAATTTTGGATTTTGGAGAATTCTGCACTTGGGATTTTTAGAAAACAAATATTCAACCTGTACTGACGATAACTTTTTTTTATTGATTCTTATTGAGCTCTACATTTTCCTCTGCTCCCCTCCCCTTCAGCCCTCCCCCAAGGTCCCCATGCTCCCAATTTACTGAGGAGATCTTGCCTTTTTCTAATTCCCATGTAGATTAGATCTATGTATGTCTCTCTTAGGGTCTTCATTGTTTAAATTCTCTGGGATTGTGATTTGTAGGCTAGTGTTCTTTGCTTTGTGTTTAAAAAGCACTTATGAGTGAGTACATGTGATAATTGTCTTTCTGTGTCTGGGTTACCTCACTCAAAATGATGTTTTTTAGCTCTATCCATTTTCCTGCAAATTTCAAGGTATCGTCATTTTTTTCTGTTGTATAGTACTCCATTGTGTAAATGTACCACATTTTCCTTATCCATTCTTTGGCCGAGGGGCATTTAAGTTGTTTCCAGGTTCTGGCTATGACAAACAAAGCTGCTATGAACATAGTTGAGCACATGTCCTTGTGGCACTATTGAGCCTCCTTTGGATATATACCCAAAAGTGGTATTACTGGGTCTTGAAGAAGGTTGTTTCCTAATTTTCTGAGAAATCGCCACACTGACATCCATGTACCAGCTTGCATTCCCACCAGCAATGCAAAAGTGTTCCCTTTTCCCCACAACCTCTCCAGCATAAGTTGTCATCAGTGTTTTTGATCTTGGCCATTCTTACAGGTGTAAGATGGAATCTCAGAGTTGTTTTGATTTGCATTTCTCTGATGACTAAGGATGTTGAACATTTCCTTAAGTACTGACGATAATTTAATGACTCTTTCACAATACATAGTAGGCAGTGTGATAGTCACTAACTGGAGGAATTCAGGGATGACAAGGTCTTTCTATTTTTTTCAAATAATAATATTCCAATGATGCCATAAGCCATAATCTAAGACCAAAAAAAATCAAGTTAATAAATATTTACAGGGAATTATTTTTAACACAGGGTCTTGCTATGTAGAACAGGATGGGCATGGAACTTACTTTGTAAACAAGACTGGCCATGAACTTACAGTAATGATACTATCTCTATCTCCCAAAGACTGAAATCACAGGTGTGTTCCACTATGTATGCTGAACCACAGTATAAACATTAATACGAAAAAGAAATACGTCCAGCTTCCTCCACATAGCCTTGAATTTGCCATTTCAGAACATTTTACGAAGACTGCTGGTCTCCAAAATCATAGCCTGCTAAAAATCACCCATTTCCTTTCTATATCCAATCCAGACATTTGCTACTTTCAAATTTATAGCAAGTCATTTGTCTCATTTCATCACATATACTTTGCGAATACACGAAAGTCAGTTGGGAGTACTTGATGATATATAACGAAGGCCATCTGATAAAGAACATAGAGCCACAATCATACTGAGATGTCAACAGGAAAACAGCAACTAGTCAGGGCCAACTAGAAATCAGTAGGGGAAATTGAAAACAACTGATGGCAAGTCTGTAAATGCAAGACTTTGATGGACACTGAGGGCCAGTTACAGGTAAGACACTGCACGGAGCATAATTGTGCTTTTTGTAAGATTTCTAATTAATTAATCTGCCACCTCTACCTCCTGTATTATTATACAGTGACATTTTTACCTAGTGGAACTTCCTAAAGAAATACTTTAAAGTCAAGGTGGTACTTTGAATTAGCATATAACCTTCTCTGAACCTCACATACATAGTGCCCATGTGTTTGATATTTTAAAATGGTTAAAGACAAATGTACACCATATACAAAACATCCTAGCTCTGAAAATAGAGGGAGGAAAAGAAAAATAGAGGTAAGTGGAGGTGTCAGACTCTGGATCAATCTAAACTAAGAACTATTCAGAGCATATTCATTCATGTGTGTCCCCAGAGCTTAGCTGGTGAAAGGCTTCTTACCAGGGCTGTCCTCTCTCCTATGTCACAGCGGGATGAATGCACAGAGCCACAATGTAAAAACTGACACTTTCTAGATTGGATGAATCAAGCTCACAAATTCACAAGCAGGAAAAAACGGGGCAAACAGTTACAAAAAGGAAATGCTATTTCAGGTGAGCTTGGAAACGGGAATTTCAAGCTTATTGAAAAAGTCAAAGCCAAGATATGAAAACACAATCATGGAAATGTGGGGGAAAATGACTTCAAAATAGAAATGTTTCATATCCTCAAAGAAATAAATAATATCTATAATGTAATAAAAAATATGAAAATAAAGCAGTCAAATATGAATAAAAAACACAAAAGGAGCCAACTAGTGTTCTGAAAATTAAAATTAGGCACTAAAATAAAATTTAAAATACATAAATTATCTACTTGGTATAGCCAAAGTCAAAATTAATTTTACAAAAGATATAACATATTCACCCAAAATAAAGCCCAGGGAAATAAAGGAATAAAACATGAAGTACAAGATAAGATATATTAGTAAAGACAATTAAAATAGCTAGCTCATGAAATTTCTTTAGAAGAGCTATATAACAAAAACAGAAATTAAAGTCAAACTTCTAAGTCAGCAGAGGGGGAAAAAAAGCTAGAAAAATCTGTCTGACAAAATCATAAAAAAGGAATGGAGATAATATAAAAAATAATCTAGTAAACAATTTTGGTTAAGTTCAAATGAATCAATTTTAAAATAAATATAAATGGATTAAAAGTTTGTAATTGGCCATTAAATTATTGTCCCATTATTTATGAAACATATAAAAATATAATAATGAAACTTCAAATGGAGTAGCTTGAAGATCATACACTAGGTCAAAATTATAACACTAGGCTTTCATCTGCCATTTTCATGGTGTTGACTTCCACTGTAGGAAGTATTATAAAAACAATGTTGGATGAAAAATTACAACAGGAATCATTGACTTTCTCATGCCATGCAGACAGAGCGGCAGCAGTTCAACTGGTGATAACAAGTGTTATCTAGTAGCCACAGGGACAGAAGAGAACTCTACCATTCCAGTTGGGACAAGATGAAGTGGACCAGTGCCAAAGGAGAAAGAGGGAGATTCAAGTGTGCATGCTCAATGAAGTCAGAGAAAGGAAACAGCACAACTGTTGGTGAGTGCAGCTGTCGCTAGAAGTGGAAATAGAAGTGGACGTGGAAGCTGACTGTTAAGTTATCCTAATGAGGGCCCACGCTTGCGTGCAAACCGAGAGAAAGGGCTGATACTTCTTGACTTCTTCAGTTGTGTGGGATGTCCAGACCTTACAAGAGACTCTTGAGAACAACAGGCCTGGAGATTTACAACTGTGACCCTGCTTTAATAAATTTGTTAAGAAAGGGTGCCACATCAGGTACTCTGAGATGTGATGGAATCATCCTGAGGACTGTTATCTTTTGCTGCTGAATTACCTGCTTTTGGACTAGTCTCTTAGTGCAAGGGTTTTCAAGGAGTAGTCTGTGCACAGAGTTTTCCCATCATTGTGTACACCTTCTGGAAAAAAAAAAACACACACACATATTCCACCTATCTGGCCTCAACCAGTTTTGCTTACAGATGATCTTTGTGATGGGCATCATTCATTTCATTCAATCTCAAACCTTGAGTATATGTTTTTTAATAGTGTGACAAAATGGAAAACATGAAGAAAGCACTTTTTGCACGTGTTGAAGCATTTGAGCTATCTGCAGGAAGAGCTAGGGTTTAGGAGTTCAGACTGTGGCCTGAGCTCCTGCCTCCCCATGACAAACCATCTACACTGATGGGATGAGCACGAGGCAAGCTCTAGTTACCAGTGTTTGGATTTTAGCGTACATTTTTCTGAAAAATAAATGTGGTAAGTCTGACATGTCAAGGAAAACAACTGACAACTAACAATATCCATTGCCAGTGATGAAATTCAAGCTTTCAAGCGAAAATTAGAAAATTAGAATTTTGTAAAATTGTTATTCGTTACTGTGAGCTTGAAAGCTTTGGAATATTTTAAAACTGTTCTAAGATGATAAGGGTTATATTAATAAATGTGATTTTTGGCACCATATAATGAAATGTTTCCCTTGAAAGATCTGTGTAATTCAGTGAACCAGTATTTTTCCAAAGGCTGAGTGTTACAAAATCAAACAGAAGTAAACGTGCAAGACCACATGGAGACCATTGCAGAAAACCACAGCCAACCAAAGTGCAGAGTTGTGGGGCAAGGCCCAACAGATACATATGATCATATGACGCATATGAGCACAACTCCTACACTTAAGAGACAGGCATGATTGTGGAAGATGGAGCAGTCAGTAGAGAAACAGGAAGTTTGCTGTGATATCGTATCTCCTAGAAATGACAGAGAAGCTATAACCATTAAGTCTCATCAACATGGATGCCATGACCTGAACAGAGACAGAAGCAATAGACATGCGAATGTGGAAGGTGTAGAAAAAGAAATAGAAGCAACTAAGGAGTGCTGAGATTGGGAGAGATAGGCTCCTTCAGGGAAGAGCACACTTAATGTGTATGCAATACACATGGTAAGATCTAAAAACATCTACATACAAGTAACATTAATAAACCGACTAAGTAGGTCATAATTTGTCAGATTTCTGTAGTCAGAGAAACACACACACATGTGACAATGGGTAAATAGAAAGTACTATGAATTTGATAGAGAATAATGGAAGGTTACATGGGAGGGGTTGGTGGGAGGAAAGGGAAGGAAAATGGCATAAGTATATTATAGTCTCGGAAATTTTTTAAAATTATTCTTAAAAGGGAAATTCAAGATAAACAATGAGTTTCAGCGTAAAAGAGCAACTCAAAGAGTTTATTGACTTGATTTCATACTTACTTTGCCACAAACTATCCATAGAAAAAAACATTACATTTCATTATTCATGTGATTCAATATATCCTTGAAATTCCTTGTCAGTGCAAAGAAATTGCATATTAACTAGAAAAAAATTAAGGCACAATTGCTATGATTTGCCTATTATATGGAAATTTACATAGAAAATTCAAAGGGATGGGAAAATTCCTTAGTGGGTAAAATGCCGGCAAGATAAGCCAAACATTCTGAGTTCAGTAAAACAGTGACCCTCAGCTGTACCTACAGTACAGGGAGACAGAGTAGCAAACACAGAACATACCTGGAGCTTACTGGTCAGCTTAGTCAACTGATGAGTTCAGGGAGAGATCCTGACTCAAAAACCAGGGTAGAGAGCAATAGAAGATACCTGATGTAAACCTCTGGCCCCCACATGAACAGGCACACACAGATGCATTCATAGTCACATGCACTTGTGCACACATCAGCACAAACATACACATATGCTATGCACACATACAGCATGCAAGCAAAAGAAAATTTAGAAACTGAAAATTCAAGAAATTATCAAGCTACAAAATCTCATGATATTCAACAATAAGGTCAACACACAAAATTCAATGGATCTCATATTTACAGCTACAAATGAATAAAGAGTACAACAACAAAAAAGTTCTCATTTGTAATAGCAACAGAAAATAATATATGGTACCTAGGCACAGTGCTAATATGTCTTAACATCCATCAAGGCCTGCCACAAAGCCTGACAATGTGAGTTCAATACTCCGGGGCCACATAGGAGAGAAAGAGAAAAGAATCCTCCAGGTTGTCTTCTCATGTGGGTGTGTGCGCTCATGTATATGCACACACACATAATAAATAAATAAAATATCTAAAAGATTCTAAATATATGAGAAATATACCGTGTTCAGAAAGAAGAGTTCTTTCTGAAATTAATCTATAAGACTTAATAAGGTTCTTACTGAAGTGTCCTCAAAATATCAAATCTGAATTGAGCTTAAGTTCATTACAGTAAAATGTCTAAAATTTTAAGACACCATCTATAGTGACAAAAAAAATGAAAGACACTTTTTTGTCAAGATATGACAAAAGAGCTATGTAAATGTTAAAAGGAAAAGAAAAAAGTTTTAATATGTGAAGAAATATGATAGTTATATGCAAAGGAAAATGTAATAACATAAAGTATCCCCAAAACTAACATAGAAAAGTAATGAAATTCTAATGACAATGTGAATGTAATAATTTAGGAAACCTGATGTGCTGATTCCAAATTTATTTATGGAATAATAGGGAATACTAGTGTTTTCTGCTAATCAGGCATTTGGTAAGAACTTTGTTTTTATTTATGTTTTTTAATTTGGTGTGTGTGTGTGTGTGTGTGTGTGTGTGTGTGTGTGTGTGTGTGTGTGTGTACCTGTGCAGCACAAACATACATATACCTGTGTGAGAATGCATGTCCACGTAGGTGAAAATGTAAGTCAGAAACCGTCACAATCTCTTTCCTCAACTGCTTCTTCAGGAAACCCTTCTTTTTGTGCAGAGTCTCTCACTGAACAAGACACTTGTCACTTCAGCTAGACTGACTGGAGAGTCCTGAAGATTCTTCTGTCTCCACTACCCATCACTGGAGTCACAGGCATGGACCAGGGTGCCTGGCTTTTATTTGGGTTTAGGTATTCAAAATCAGTTCTTCATGCTTATGCAGAAAGCATTTCACTGACTGAGACTTCTCTCTAACTCTCTAAGAACTTTAACTAGAACCCTGTAATACCCATAACAAGTACCTCTCTAAGGGAAGTACAACCCTCATTTTATTCAGAGAAAACAGAATGTACTCCAGGTCAGGCAAATAGTAATATTTTTTTAAAAAAATTTCCCAATTTTCTGCCAGTGCCTATACCCTTATCATTATACCATACTATTAAAAGTGTCAAATTAGATAGATCCTTTGACCTTCCTCCTCACTGAGTTGTTTGTTCAAAGGCAGATTGTGACTTCAGAAGAAACGCTCGAGGACAAGAAGGAAGTATGCCCCTCACATGCATTAGTGCAGTGTTGGTTTCCAAACATGCGTTGAGATCATCCTTCACTGCCTCAAAAACCTCCATGTCTTGACCACTCATCTTCAGGAAAGTAGTACCCTTGAGCTGTCTTTTGTTTTTAAAGAGTATAATCTTGTTGCATCCCTGTTGACCTTGAAGAGACTGAGTAAGTCTTATATATAGATCCCATGTTCAGTAGGTGGGATGAAGAATGTTCAAGAGGAAGAAACTATAGTGTTTTTGTCAGGTATAAAGGACATATCTCTGAACTTGGAACTAGACGATGCTGGTGGTGTTCTGTCTGGGAATGATAAACTGTTTAAGAAAGGAGCTAATGAGAATCCAGAAAACACTGTGGATGGCTCATGTTGGCAAGGAGCTGTTGCATCCCATACTAGACACTTCTGCTCATGCCACTAATGGAAGGGGTCAACTTGATTTCACAATCCCTAAGCAAGTTGGCCTGAAAGCCCCTAAAAAGTATTTCTTAATTTCCTATGTGGGAATCTATGCAGGCTGATGTCAAAGATGTGTACAGCGGTTACTGATTAATTGTGGTCGGTGTGAGGTGATTGTTGGTGGCAGATGGGCTGAGGGAATATCAATCACCACTGACATGATGACTAACCCGAAACATTTGAGCAATGGAGCTGGCTAAAAGATGTGTTGGATCTATGCTGCTATTGGTCAAAGTGATCCATCATGACCCAGCTGGTGAAATGACTGCACGGCGTGGAGGAAACCACTGTGACATCAGCTATGGGTGATGCTCTTCTGTTACTAAATCCTTAGTCTGCCTGTGCTGTGGAGACTACAGAGAAGGTGGCAAACGTGATTTTATCATCTGTGATGACAGTTACAAATAGCCTGATACTTTCTAGAAGTCTCTGTTGCTCTAGAATCCCCTCGATGGGAAGTCTATCTTGGTTGATGTGTTCTGTTTGAGAGAACAACCACAGGGAATGATCATTTTGGTGAGACTCCTTAACAGCTTGTCAGTCATAGAAACACAGGCTGGCAATGTGCTTATTTTTATCCCAACAAGAGTCATTGTCATCACTGATTGACAGATTATAGAAACAGATTTATTTTACCAAGGTATCTGTCCTGCCATTGTTATTGCTCGACTATGTCTGCTATCAGTTCAGCTGCTGATATCAGGGCTATGTAGTAGTGATAAGCATCATGAAACTGTAGTTTAGTTCTGGTCTTGATGCTGCCACTCAACCACTCTTGAGTTGTGGTGTGTGCCTTAGCAGTAGACTTCCAAGGCTCTTGAGAACTAAGTGGCTGGTATCTATATAAAATAGAAGTATCTTAGCAGGATCACAAAGTTATGTTTTCTTCTATCCTTTATCCACTGAAACCAAGCCCCATAGGTACTAGAGGTCTCGGAAGGGCTGAATGAAGATCTGAAATAACCATAACAAACTTCTTAGCTGCAGTTGAAACACGAAATTCCATGCAATCACATCAAATAATGGCCTGGCTTCATTATTTCTTCTCTAGTAAAACTGGGTCCTTTGTAAAAGAATTATTCCCATACTCCTGACATACAGAAACAGTGTTATGAATAAAAGATAGCAGAGAAAATGCCAAATGATTCTGAGGAAGAACAATGCAGGCTTTGTCTTGGAGAGGTATCTTTGAACTGGTGTGGTACTGATACATACGTCATTAAATATGCCAATGAAGTCAGCTGAAGAACTTGTAAAGACATTTGATTTATGAGATATAGCATTTTAGATCAATGCTAAGTGAATGGCATATTAAATATTACTGGCAGAATTGATGTATGAACCCTGCTTAGTTTTTAGTCAACTTGACATAAATTAGGGTCCTCCAGGCAGAGAGAACCTCAATTAAGAAAATTCTTCCATTAGAATGGACCATACATGTGTGCACACATGTGCATGCACACACACACACTCATATCTGTATCCAGAGAAATGTAAATTTTAGCAGTGATATGTCAGAAAGAAGTTGGTCTAACTAAGGTAGAACTTACTGTGCTTATCTTTTTCAAGCTGAGCATAGCCATTCTCAGTGATGTCACACTGGTGACCTAAAACTGTGCAGAGTGGAAAGAGTAGTGACTTGAAATTGGCCACGATGGGAAATTTATACCACAGAAATGGGAAATGACAACAAATCAAGGTCTTCCTTTGTCTGTTTATTAACAAACACTGAATTTAATTCAAAATAAGGTAGGATATACCTACCACAATCAAATATAAAATTACAGCAGGGGGGACCATGGATGATTCAGTATGTAAAGTGCTTTCTGCACAAGTGTGAGGACCTAAGTTCAGATTCCCAGCACTCACATAAATGCCAGATGCAGTGGCATGTGCCTATAACCTTGGTACTAGACGTTGGAGAAGGGAGGATCCTGGGGGGGCTCTCTGGCAGGACAATTGAGCCAAAATGGAAAGCTTCAGGTTTATTAAGAGACCCTGCCTTAAGTAGATAAATTAGAAAATAAATAAATAAGCAAACAAAGTGGAGAAACAACCAAAGATATGCATTGACATCAACCTCTTACTTCCAAAAACAAATGTATTGCATGTATATACACATTCATGTGAACATATATGCATATACCACACACACAGCATGCACACTAATTTAAATTAATTATCTGAAAACAAAACCACAACAATGGTATACTGAGCAAAACGTGACACAATGAGAATTCTTAATCTGCTGGTAGCATCACAAAATAATACTGAGCAGATAATTTGGCATTATCTATCAAATTAGAGGTATTATTTATCCTAGGACAGTAGCAATTCCATGTCATACAGGGAGCCCTTCACCTATATGTGCTAGGAATCATACATAACTATGCAACAACCAGGAACAATATAAATTCTATAAGAGAAGAATATGGGTTGATGAGAAAGGATAATTGTGGGGTAAAAAAGAAGGAAGAATGGATAATCAAAAGAGCTATACTTATATGATGGAATATTATGCAGCAGTCAAACTTGCTCACCTAGAACAATGAATATGATAAAGTAGATAAACCTCATGAATACCAAGAAAAGCAAGCTGTAATACAGCTTATAAAACATAATATGATTAATATATAACATTACATGGAAGGTAATATTTTATGTATGTAAATGATATAAATGCACATCATATACATAGTGTCTATATGATGTATATATGTACACATTCTTTTTTGATGTTTAAAAACAATTTTAAAAGAGACTCAAAAAATACTCAGGGCAAACAAGTTGGAAATCCTGGCAGCTGCCCAGAGGAGTATAAGAAGAAAGAGAAAAGGGCATGCTGTTCAAGGTAAACTAGCCTGGAGGCCAGCCGCAACTGGCAGGCAGCCACTTGGTTGGGTGAGGAGGTTTAGAGAAAGAAGAAGAAAGCCCGAAGTACTCAGGAAGTCCAAAGTGTTAGGGAAAGCATTCTCAGAAAAGAGATAGAATGAACAAAAAGTTATACTTTTCTGGGTAATTCACAGAAGCAGGCAGACTTAAGAAGCTGTAGAGATGTGATGCTGTAAGACTGCATATAGGACAGGGATTCAGAGATGAAAAGTGCATTTCTCATTAGGGAGGTACTCATTCCATCTAACTCTTTAGCACAGCTTTGGTAAACTTGCCATCCTTAAAGTGGTCCCACCTTCCTGAGGGGTGGTCCCTTAGCCCAGTCAATGACCCCATCCAACGGAAGTGTCATATAGCCATCCAGGTGTGTCAGAGATTTCATCCTTTTGACCACAAGTTTTTCCACAATAAGCCTTCAGTGCTGTTGTGGGATTCCCAACTCTGAAGATGTAACCCTAAATTCATCTGGAAGATGGGTTGAAGTTGGGAAATAGACGTAACACTCTCACCATTTAAAAAATGTAAATCTACAGACTCACTGCCAAAGATAGCCACTAGAAGAGATTATGAATGTCTGCTCTACCCCAGCCTCAGGTAGAGCATAGCCTCCAGGCAAGATATTCATTTAGGAGACAATAAGAAACCACAGTTCCCTCCTTGGCTTCCTGGTCAGAGAACCAAGGACTTTTCTGAACTGTTGCGGTCTGGGTCCCCGCCCTGATCTTGTACAATTTCATCTCCTTCTCTCATTATTGTCCCCTCTGAAGAGGTAGCTCTACCATTAAAGACATTGGCCGATGGCCAATCTGGCTTCCCCAGGATGAATAGGAATGTTTGTGACCATAGTTTAGTAACCCTTCAGAGAAGCTATATAAAAGACCCCAAAAATGTATCAGTAGTTCAGTTTGTATAATGGTCAGGTGTAGGAAGGCAAGAAAGTCCTTGGCTGGTGCTTGGATAAAGAGTACACATAATTTTTTAATTAGACCAAGATCTGATGATATCAGGGGTAGGGAAATACTTATTCTCAAGTAAGCAATCATAATACACTTGATGTTCAGTTTGGTAGCACTTGATGAAAATACAGAAGTAGCTGTTGTGACCCATCCATCTGGCTGCTAGATATATTATCTTAATAAAAATATGGGTACACACATGGAAGACAAACTTAATAATTTCAACTGTGGTATTAGCTTATATCACTTTTCTCTTTCTAGAGAATAAGTAACACAGGATGTAACTGAACAACAAATCTAGTTCTGTATACATTTACATAGATACACCATCACACAGTGCTATGTTAAAAGAAGTTATAGATGACATGATGGTGACATGCCATTTACTTTGTCCATTAAGAGCAGAAAAATATCATATTACCTATGGATAAATGTATACAAGGTAACAATATTAAAATATGATCTAAATGTAAATAAAATTAGTAGTGGTTTCCTTTGGGATAGAGGAGAGAGAATTATTTGAGGAAGAGTAACTAAATTATATGCAATGATTTATTCCTTTGAGGAAAAAGATGTGAAGGAAATATGAAAATATGTTAACATTTGTTAAACTTGGGTGGCAGGTACATGAGTTTTTAAAGCATTATCTTATGTCTGTACTCTTAATATGTCTATCTTCCCTCTCTAAGAAAAGCAATATATCCCCATTAGGTTCTTGAACATGTTCAGAAGAGAAAGGGAAAAAATGCCTCACTAATCTGGAGTTAAACACCTGCATTATAACTCAGCCTTTTTTGTGAGCCATAGAGAGAGATCTCTTGGGTTTTGAGTTAGGCTGTGATGATTAACCTCTGAAGGTGAAGAGTAAATGAGCACCTTGAACTAAGAATGGGCCAAACTGAGATCTTGTGTTAGTTTGCAAAGACTATCAAGGAATGCACCAGGAAACAGCAGGAATCTATTTCACAGATCCAGGGGCAGGAAGCTCAATCCATGGCTGGTTCCTTTGGCAAGCAGAGGGAGGAATCTGGTCCAGATAGCTCCTTTTGGTCTCTACCTGTCTTCTCTCTGTTTCTTAGCGTCACTCTACATGGATGCATGACTCTGTCCAAATTTTCCTTTCTAATAATTACACCCATGGTGTTCATTTAAGGCTTGTCTAACTATCTTCTTTGAATAACAAAGGTTTCACCTCCAGATATGATAGCATTTGGAGGTACTAGGCATTAGGATTTCAATTTTGAGGGAGCACAATTTAATCTGTAAACTAACCCCTACAGAATATAGCCAGCAATTAAAATATAAAGAAATAAAATCTTGCCTTTAATAAAGGTAAGGTTGCTCTCAACTAAATATAACCTTATTGACTGGAACTGATGAACTGTTTAGAAGTCCAGAGTGGAGCTGTGAGGACTGGCAGAATGAGGTTATGTATTTCAGCCCCTTCCTTTTCAAAGACTGCTTGTGAGAGTCCTGTGGCTAAAATAAGGCTGGACTCTCACTTGTCACTCGGCATCCATTTTGCTCAGATGGATAGCAGGGCATGCCAGGGACACAGAGAGCCTATACTCAAGTCCCACCTGAACTAATTAGCCTCGTTCAGCCCGCCAAGCAGTCAGTCCTAAGCAGTTGCCTGCTGACCCAGAGAAAAACTGGGGCCAATCAGAAGCCAACCACTGACTGCTTTCAAGGCACGGCTTCTATTCTGCCTCCCAGAATTTGTAACCAGAGAGTAAGAGTCAAAGGGAGATTAACTTTATCCCAGCTCAAAGGACTAACGTGTGCTATTCTAGACCTTCACACTCAGGAGAGTAATACAATGCCATAAAAAAAGAAGTTCTAACATGGAAAACATCACAAAAAAAAAACAAGGAAAGTTAACTATAAATTCAGATAAAGGACATGGAGATGGCTCAGCCTGAGCTAATCATTGTCATTATGTGAACAGTTTTTCCCACCTAATAAAATATATTCAATCAAAATGGTTTAATTGTTGCTTACAAATATTCTACCTTCACTTAAAATCATCCGAACTCCTCCTCTATCAGTCTATGGATAAAGAGACTCATAGACCTTGTAAAAAAAATAGTTCTGGATTTCTGTCTTCCTTTTTCTTGTTTTGTTCAAATCACAATTGTCATTCATGATGAGACAGAGAAAAAATCAGCAATTCTCCAAATCTTTCAGGAAAGCATTTTGGATTTCCAAGTTTTTCCTTGCTGAAGTGAGGTCCCAGCTCCCTCTTGCCTCAGTAGCTCTTGAGCCTTCGCCTCTGTAAATTGTACTGTGAAGAAAACATCCAGAAACACAACTCCAATCCACAGGAATGATCTTCAGAAACTCAATCTTCAGAATCATCCCGTGTCTAATTTGATGGAATGATGACAAGAAAGCTTGTGAGAGAGGATCTCTTTTGGTGACCAGTAATAGCATCCAACTCAATCCAAAAATCAGAACGCATTTTGGTTCCCATTATTTTAATACAAGTGTCTGCCTTTGTACAACTCAAGTTCAGTCATTTGCACCCTGCCATTTCTCCAGCATGTTTCTTTAGATAAATGACACACACCCCAACAGGAACTCTCAAATTGAAACCTACCACTTTATCAAGACCAGAAAATGATAAAACATGGCTTATCTATAATACTGACATGAACTCCAGGGTTCATGGTGAAAAGCCTATCCCTGAACTATTATTCCATGTGTCTCCGAAGATGCCCGGCTTTATGTACAATAAGATACCAGACACTCATACCCCACAAGACGGTAGGCCTTCATCCACTTAGAGATGCTAGGCCATCCTGTACCAAGCCTGGTCCACGCACCCACAGAGCATGAGAGAGGCAGAAGCATTCGGCAGCTTCTCCAAGGGTATCTGAAGAGTGGTTACACAAAGATAAGTAGGAGACAAAAGCAAAAGCTAGGCATGAGTCAGACCTGTCATCCTAGCACTCAGGAACCAAGGGAGACAGATTACGTATTCAGTGCAGTCTGGGCTACAGAGTGAAATCCTCTTTCAACAACAAAAATTACAGTACAACACAAGCACAGGACTATAAAGATAGCCCAGTCAGTAAAGCATTAATTTGCCTCAAAAGCATAAAGACCTGACTTCTATGCCCAGTGTCCACATAAACCTGCTTCTAATTCCAACTCTGAGGATGCTGAGAGAGCCTGATCCATTGGGTTTCTTTGCTAGCCAGGCTAGCCTAACTGATGAACTGCCAGCCAATGAGATACCCTGTCACAAAGGAATTAGACAGTGTTCTTGAGAATTGTACCCGAGGTCACTCCATCTCTACAAACACAAGCGCGTGTGCATATGAACCCACTAAAACACACACACACTCACTTTTGAAAAAAGCAATAGATACCCATGATTGAAGGTCCAGGATCTCAGCTCAAACAGTCTTAGTCACAGAGAAGTAGGTCTGAAGGCCTAGAAAACTCAGTATGAGTTCAAATTCAGCATCATAGCTGGGAAAATAAATTAAAAATCCATTTTCCACTGCTATGGGGTCAACACTGTATTTTCACGTGGACACAAAATTATGACAACCACAGTTAATGTTTGAGAGAAGCTCTGAGGGGACTGGAAAACAGCAAATGAAGATGGACATTGAGAGGCTGTTTAGCTCATCTCTAGCTGCTGATAAAAAAAAATCACACCTAAGCCTTCAATTTCACAATCTCTACAGGAATGAGGTGCTATAATAATCATTCCACTATAATTAAATTACTAAGGAAAATTATATACTCTGCCTTTTCTAGCCCTCTCCATGCAAGGGAACAATTCCTTCTGTACACGTAATTCATTAATTCGTTGTAAGAGTTAGTTTCCGTGCTCTGGCGAGGCATGCTGATCTCTCGCCAGGATAAAACTGTACACTGAGATCAAAACTGTGCTCTCGGAGGGAGGTGTGCATTTCCAAACCTGATGATGGCCTTTGGATCAAAATATGCCCCCTAGCCTCAAGGACTGTTCATTTGGAGTTCAAAACACGTTGACAGGAAAGATGCCCTCACCAAGGGGATCTGTCTACTGCCATAATAGAGAACTCACCTATTTGCAATTTGGTCTGGCTGGATTCCCTGGACAGCAATAGTCAGCCACCAGAAACCAGCGTCTTTGTTCCCCTGGGGAACTCCTCGATTGCAATTAATGACAGTATCATGCTGTACTTAATGTAAATGAATTATCTGTTTTGCCAGGTGGCCCAGTGCCATTAGTTTAAGTTTCATATGTAGACAGGTTTTTTTTATGCATTATCTAGAAGACAGAAACAGCATTTCACCGCAGAGGACTTCTGGGTTTTTAAAACCAAGAATTAAATAAATAAGAACTTGTCACATGTACAGCCTGGGACATTGCTTTCTGCATTTAGCAGGGTCAGATGATCAAGTTTCGTTATTTGATACATTTTCAGGCTTGCAATAGAGTAGTAAGGAATTGATGGGAGCAGCAAATTCATTTTAAAACAGGTTTGTCGCCTCATCAGGTATTCATCTGAGCAGAATCAGCAGTGTAACTGGATCTCGTTGGCCCTGTGTGACATGTTTTTCCAAATGGAATGGTAATAAGCACAGAGAGGCAGTAGTTAAAGCCTTCCGTCTCCACAAGGCACCCAGATATCCCAAGTAAGAAATTGCTTTCATTCTCAAGCAGTTGCTCATCAGAGGATCAATGCCCAGCTGTTTTAAGGCCCATAAAGAGAGACCCAGAGGTGCCATAATCCTTTTGGTTTTCAACAAAAGACATTAGGAAGAAATCATCATGAGAGATTTTGTTTCTGATGTGAAAAAATAATATATTAAGCATTTTAAGAGTATTCTAGCATGTGGTCTTAGAACTGTTAAGCCAGAAAAAATAGAAAAATAAAATGAAATTTAAAAAGTAACATGATAATAAAAAAACAATGTTATTAATATTAAGCTACTCCACTTTTCCAGTAAGTCATGGGCAAGATACGTGCACCAATCTATAACCTGTTTGTCCCAACTTCAAGTCATAGATGAAGAGTGTACATGTTGTGAACTCTTACAAAAGGTTGTCTATGTGACCAGTGGTATCAGAACTCCAAAATCAGCCACCTCAATATATAAAGTTTGATTTTCCAAATGCATACTGATATTCCATTTTGAAAATAGGGAGACACAAATAAGACAATTATATGTCAGTGTTTCCTACCACAAAGATTTCCAAGTCAGTCGATTTTCTGTGTTATCATCATTGGAATGCCAAGACTTTTACTGGAATGACATCACAACAAACAATACGTGAAATGCCTCCTTAACTACTTATAATGCTATGTTGAAGGGCATAGCTTACATGAGCCACTTAAAATCCATCATTCCTTAATGTGTGCCACAGTCTACACCTCTGGATCTCAACCTGGTCTGTAGGTTAGAATCCTGCGGAGATCTTGTGAAACACTCCGTGCCCTAGCCTGCTCACACAAAAGACCTTCCCAGGCAAGCTATTGCTCTAAAATTCCCCTGTGTTTACTGAAAATCTCTGGTTTAGCACATTGTCTCCCCAGAAGTGGTCCTACAGTAGCAGCCTCAGCATCCTCTGAGATATCATGGTGCCTCTGAGATATCACGGCATTCTTGGGAGATATGCAATCAGGCCCTATGGATAGTCACCCTGGGTGGGAGTACTACTTACAACTCAAATCCTAGGAAAGGAAGGAGGCAGGGAAGCTAGAGGGAGTGTGAGGAACTGGTGCCAGCAGATACCCATGGGCACACGGACAGATACACACACACACACACACACACACACACACACAAAGGCAGGCGCACAGAACATGGAGGCAGGCATAGAGGCTCACAGACAGACACACATACACAGATTGGTGAGGGGAAAGACTAAAACCTCTGACCTCAAGATCATATTTATATAAAACCCACAAAAATGTCCCAAAAGTTACATAATGGATTACATCACTGTTTCCTTTTGGGTTTCTCAGATATCTAATGTCTGCTGTTATTAGCTGACACGTGATCCTCTGGATAGCCTGTGTCAGACATGTTTAAGCTGACCCATACCAGATATCCATGTCAGCACCATGTGATATAAAGTTAAACTGGTCTGAACAAGCCTCTGGTTTCTTATGCCTCAAGGGAGGTAAAGTATAGGACAGCACCTCCAGGTGGTCCATGCAAGTTTAAGACAGAAGAGAACTGATGTGGTTGGTTCTCTCAAGAGTCAGTAAGAAAGATTTGAATGTGCAAGGGCAGACACTCTGCTCATCACCATGCAAAACTAGAGAGACAGAGCAGAGGCCAGGGTGGATCTAGGTGTGGGGCTTGAAGAGTGTACAGGTTCAAGAGAGTTTTCTCTTCTGTTTTCTTTTCTTTGTTTTTTAAGAAAAAAACGAATAACAATTAGCTACAAAAGAACAGCACCTATTTAGATGAATCTTGGTCATGGTAGCTGTCTTAGGGTTTCTTCTGCTATGAAGAAACGCCATAACCACGGCAACTCTTCTAAAGAAAAACATTTAGCTAGGGCTGGCTCAGAGGTTTAGTCCATTATCATCAAGGTGAGAAGTAAGGCAGCAGGCAGGCAAACATGGTGCTAGAGAAGGAGGTGAGAGTTCTTACGTCTTGACTCACAAGCAACAGGAAGTGGTCTGTCTCACTAGGTGTGGCTTGAGCATATATGAGACCTCAAAGCCACCTCCACAGTTGCACACCAACACCAACAAGGCCACACCACCTAGCAGTGTCACTCCCTTGGGGGCCATTTTCTTTCACAAACCACAGTAAGAAATATCACAAACCACAAAATAACATAATTTCATTAATCAGTTGACTGGAATACCTTTTTTTACCAGTCTTTTCTTACCTTTGTTTCCCACAGAACACATTTGTTTGACTTCTTATATGATAGAATCATTCCAGAATTTTCTATAGAAGAAGAAATGATAATTGAATCTTACTTAGCATGATTGTTATTTTTTTTCTTGTATGGATAATTGAGGAAAGATGCCTAGGTTATGCTTGGTTTTATTTGTACATATGATATAAGATTTTAGTATATTCTAAGTATTTCATTGTAACAATTAATCTTTTTCACTCTTTGAATTGAAGAGTCTCTGGCCAAGGCCTTGAAGATGATCTTTGCAAATGAGGAGTCTTATGTTTTATTCACACCATGCTAAATCCACTTTGCATGAACTTTCAATAAATTAGCTTCTCCAATCGCCGTATCAACTCACCACCTACATAACTCATTCTTCTTCTGTGAGGAGGAGCATATACTGCACAGAGCCCAGAGTGCCAAGAAGAAATTCTTTCCAACCCTTCCCAGTGGAAACCAAATGAAGAAATTAATTGTTCCCCTGAAAGAGAGGTGGTCTCTGATATCTCCATATGGAGTAATGATGTAGTAAGCTAAACTCACCTGACCAGATTCCCTTCCCTCTTATGATCTAAAAGTATGATGGCTTGGCTTCTGACAGCAACAGGCCATCTGGGACTACTGTAATTACAGATTATAAGGTTATGTAAGGACAGGAATGGAGGCTTAACTGGAAGGATTTCTCCCTACATTTAAGGGGCCTGATTCTTCAAACACAAAATAATGAAGTCCCCCACTAGATATATTCTGGGTGATGATAATCATGTGGACACAGTTCAGTGTGTGTTTGCAATATGTTCCCCCTAAAGAATAAAGAAAGAGAAGACAGTAAACACAAGGGACAAAGGTATAAGCACTGATATAAATCACAGCCCTTCTCTATGTCTGTTCCTCTAGGTGCAGGGGGCTAAGTACCACTTGAGAGGACCCTGTGCTCTGGGTTTGGTGCCTCTCATACTCCCCCAGGCAAAGAAGCATCCAGAAACATCTTAATAAATACAGTCTCCAGTTGTTAGAATTCCTAGCATTTATTCAAAGGAATGAAATCAGTTTACTGTAGATACCTGCACTCTCATGCTTATTTTATCACTATTCCCAGCACCTAAAATGTTTTCCAAAATCTAGAACCACCCAAGTGACCAAGATTAATGGATAAAGAATATATAACATGCATACACTACACACAATTTCACACACACACACTGCTATTACACACACACTTTTAAACACACGCTACAATTTCACAAACTCACACAACTATTACACACACACATACTACTATTTCAGCCATTAACAAATATAAAATCTTGCCTTTTGCAGCAACATGGATGAGCCTGGAGAATATGATATTAACTGAAATACATCAGATGCAGAAAGACAAACACTCCAACAACCTCCTTTATTTGTAGAATCTAAAAATATTGATCTCATAAAGGGAGCTGAATAATTGGCAGATTCTTCACTAAGAAAAGGAGTTAGGATCATAGAGAAATTCACCCCAAGCACAGGCAGGCGATAGAAGTCCCAGTCTCTTTGTGCATGGAAATGCTACTACAGTTTACAATATCATATTCCAAACTGACTACCAGAGAGGAATAAATAAATAATAAGTGTTAGAGGTGATGTGCCTGCCAAATATTGTTACTTATCTCTGCACAATGTGTAGGTGTACCAAATCAATAGAGTGTGCCCCCATAAGTATGCACTGAGTGTCAATTAAAAATAAAACTTAAAAGGTATAAATACATAAATGTCTTGCCAAGTCAGCACTAAGACTGTAGTTGTTATGTATGTGCATATATGGGTGTATGTGTGTGTATGTGTATGTATGTACGATGGATGTATAAATGGATTTTCACTTTTGTTTCTTAAGAGTAGAGTTCTAGGACAGAGCGAGCGCACTATAAAATAGACGATAAAAAAGGATAAAGTGGCAGTGTTGTGGAGCATTTGACAGAGGGGGGGGTCACATACTGACACCGAATGTAATAAACAGCGGTGAAAATGAACGTCTGCTTACAAACTTCTTCCATCCGTATTTGCCTCAGTAACAGACTGATACAGAAGCAGGGAGAAGGAGGAGAAGAAAGAGGAGAACAAGGGAGAAAAAGACCTTGTTTTGGGAACTCGACAGCTGGACAACGAGCTGGCAATTTGTGTGAATCTTGAAAGATAGTATTTGACAGATAGCATATTGCTGGAAGGCATTCCACGTGGAATGAATTTCATTAGCAAGAGACACAGAAGGTATGTGTGGAGAAGAGCAGTAATAATTGCAACAAAATGTAAGTGGGTTGGAGAAAAGCTGGGATCGAAAGTTTGAGATTTTGGGTTCAACTAAAAAGTATAATTCTTTTGGTAAGAACGTAGATGGCACCGAAAGTCTGGGTGAGGAGAGGACATCATCAAGATGTGCTTTAAGAAATCTAATCTGAGGCTGGAGAGATGGCTCAGAGGTTTAAGAGCACTGGCTGCTCTTTCAGAGGTCCTGAGTTCAATTCCCAGCAACCACATGGTGGCTCACAGC
Source organism: Ondatra zibethicus (assembly GCA_004026605.1). Taxonomy (NCBI): domain Eukaryota; kingdom Metazoa; phylum Chordata; class Mammalia; order Rodentia; family Cricetidae; genus Ondatra; species Ondatra zibethicus. Next base: position 27,366 of record PVIU01005257.1, on the reverse strand, counting down.
CATCTGTAATAAGATCTGGTACCCTCTTAATGGCATGTGTATATGTAATAAATAAATATATTTTTTAAAAGAAGATGTCTAAATGCAGATACTTCTAAATATTTATATTTAAAAAATAAAAAAGAAATTTAATCTGGCTGAAACCAGGATGAGGCAAGGACTGAAGATCAACAGGACAAGTTAGTATATTAAAGCAATAACTCAAATACTGAAGAACAGATTGTAAGTAAGATGGTAGATCTGAAAATAGAAAGGAGACAAATATAAGGATTACGGCATGGAAAGGTTCTGCTGAATGTCTCAACGGGGAAACTTTGTGAACAGATGTAAGTAGGACAGAGAACACAAACTGGCCAGAGTACTTGGCAAGAGATCTCTAAGCCTGAAATCTGGAATCATCATGGAAAATTTGGTAGAACATGGAATTTTCAATCACTACTTCTAGAGAAGTGCCTAGTAATGCAATGGACCCAGACCTAACCCTCCAGCCCATGAAGACAGTGGTGCTGTGGATATTTTCTTCACTATTGAATACTCCATGAATATAATATTGTCTGCTGAGAGCAGTTATTTAGGAAATATTTTTGGATAAAAGAAGAATAACTCTAAATGAATCAATAGGAAAAATGTAATGAGTATATAAATTAAGGAAACATCAAACACAGGACAGGAAGTAACATTTCTAACTTCTATTCTGCAAGAGGAAGAAGCCATCTTAGACCAGCAGGAGGGTTCCGCACGTGCTGTGCTGTAAATACAATATCTCACATGCTGAGAGTCCAGTGGAAACAGGAGAAAATCTGTAGCTAGAATGCCTCTGGACATCAGGAACAAAAACCATAGCATTCAAAGTTATGCTGCTACTTCTTACAAAGTTATGATTCAGAACTAGGTATGAGGATAGGTATGAGGAAGATTGAGTTGCCATGGTGTCTGTTCTGAATGATAATGCTTTCTGGCTACTCCAGAGGTTGGGGAGTACCTACAAGAGCATCACAATGTTGGAATGGTCTTTTCATAATGTAGGTCAAGACTTGTACTACAGGTCAAAGCCCTTCTTGTTATAGGAAAGAAAATTCAAATTCTAACACTTCCCACGTTGTCCTATAAAATTCGTTCTCTGCTAACTTCCCCTGTCCATTTTGTAGCTCAGTCTCCTATTGCCAGAACACCTGAGACATGGTTACAATCCTTCGTTTCTTCAAACAAGCTTTTCAAAGTTTAGAAAACAGTTTTGGAAACCTAGTTCCCCTACCTACAGACTTCATTTACTTAACATGTGTTCAGCCATCAATGCAGTTCATGGATCACTTCTTTGCCCTTCCCATTAAGTTTGTTTCCTTTATTTAACTGCCAGAGTTCCATGCTGTTCCCAGCAGTTTGTTTTGTGGTTTATAATTAGCCTCTATGGTGGTTTGAATAAGAATGCCCTCTAAAGGTCAGCCTAGTCTACAAAGTGAGTTCCAGGACAGCCAGGACTGTTTCATACATGGCAGTGGGGGTGGGGGTGGGGGAAGGGGAGGGGGGAGAGAGAAGGGAGAAGGGGAGGGTTGGGGAGAGCTTGGGGGAGTGGAAGGGTTGAGATGGAGGAAGGACGGATATGGAAGCAGGGAAGAAGATATCTTAATTGAGGGAGCCATTTTGGGGTTGGCAAGAGGCTTGGCTCTACAGGGGTTCCCAGGTGTCCACAGAGATGTCCCCAGCTAGAACCCTGGGCAGTGGAGGAGAGGGTGTCTGAACCAGCCTTGTCCCGTAGTCAGACTAGTGACTGTCTTGAATATCACCATAGAAACTTCATCTGGCGACAGATGGAGATAGAGACAGAGACCCACATCAGAGCACTGGACTGAGCTCCCCAGGTCCAGTTGAAGAGCAGAAGGAGGGAGAAGATGAGCAAGGAAGTCAGGACCACGAGGGGTTGGTCCACCCACTGAGACAGTGTGCCTAATCTAATGGGAGCTCACCAAATCCAGCTGGACTGGGACTGAAAGAGCATGGGATCAAACTACACCCTCTGAATGTGGCTGATAATTGGGGCAGACTGAGAAGCCAATGATAATGGCACTGGATTTGTCTCTACTGCATGTGCTGGCTTTTTGGGATCCTAGTCTATTTGGATGCACACCTTCCTAAGCCTGGCTGGAGGGGGGAGGGCCTTGGACTTCCCACAGGGCAGGATACCCTGCCCTCTCTTAGGACTGGAGGGGGAGGGGGGAACAGGAGGGAAGTGGGGGGAGGGGAGGAAGTGGAAATTTTGAGTGGTATTATTTATAAAGTAATTTTAAAAACAAAAAAATGGCCTCTCTATGCTCATATACTTAAATGCTTGGTCCCTAGTAGGTGAAACTGTCTGGAAGAAGGATTAGGAAGTATGGCCTTGTTGGAGGAAGTATGTCACTGAGGGTGTGAAGTTTCAAAAGCCCATACCAAGACTAGTCTTTCTCTCTCTGCCTGCCGCCTGTGGATCAGATGTAAGCTCTCAGGTATTGCTCCAGGGCCATGCCTGTCTGCTGCCCTGCTTCTGGCCATGATGGTTATAGTTCACCCTCTGAAACTGTAAGCAAGCCCTTAATTAAATGCTGTCTTTTATAAGTTGCCTTGGTCATGGTGCTTCTTCACAGCTACAGGCAAATGACTAAGACAAGAGTGGCAGACACTAACTTGTCACTCTGTCAATCTGCCATCATCTTCACAAAGATATTGTCTGCTTGGTTGACTTTCGCATGCTGCACAGCACGCAGAATAACTGTACAGCATTTTTGCCTCATCATAGTTGTCTGCAAAATGTTTGCCAATATTAACAAGAGCAAAGACATGGCAAGCTCTCTCATCTACAGTAAGCATACATTAAATTTTCTAATTACATCCATGAGTTGAAGTCAGTAGACTGTAATGTAAACATGTATTTGGAAACTGACAGCCTAAGTTCAAACCTCAGCTTTATCACTTACTTATATTAAATGTGCAACCGCAGTGAAATATTTAATTATGTAGGCCTGAACTTGCCAATGGAGAAAACGGGAGCTGGAGGGATGGCTCAGCAGTTATGAGTATTTTAGGAGTATTTGCTACGTAATCATAAAGACCAAGCTTCAGATGTCTACACCCATGTGAATAGTCAGAGGTCTTGCATACACCTGTAGTCCCAGTTCTGAGAAGAGGGAAGCAGAAGAATTGCTGAGATTCCCAGAAAACATGAGCCCAGGCTTAAGAAGGCCCCCTGCCATGAAGGATTAGGAAGGCAGAGAGTAAGAGAGGAAAACACCTGACAAACTCCCCTGTCCTCTGTGGAAGTACACAGGCGTATACGCCTGCTCAAACAGACACACGTTTACACACAGACACATAGACATGCACATAAACAAACAAACAAATAGGAAAGTAGGTAATTTTTTAAGTTACTCGGGGCTGGCAGATGGCTCAGCACATAAAGGCACTTGCCACCCAAGTTTGATTGCCAGAACCCACTTGGTAGAAGGTGAGAACCAACTCCTGCAAGGTGTGCTCTGACGTCCACACAGTTGCCATGGCAGGCACACATGCACAAATACACACACACACACACACACACACACACACACACAAATAAAAAAATAAGTAAATAAATAAATATATGTGCTAGTAGAATGAGGATAACGTAGAATTGTGTAAGGACTAGGTAACCAGAACCAGAGATTGCATTGCTGAAGAGATGGCAGAAAAAATGTAAGAGAGGCAGAGGATGGAAAAGAGCTCTGTGGGATGCTCTCTTCTGCACGTGCCATGGCCCATGCACTCACTGCAGTGTCTATCTTACCTGCACACAAGAACAAGACAGCAAGATCATTCAACATTCCTGCAGACATCACCGATAAACTCAGTGAGTATTTTTTAAAGAGGAGAGGCTACAGAGATGGCAGGGAGATATGTTTGGAGGTGTCTGGAAGACTGAGAGAAGGAAATATAAGAGACCATTGGAACTAGATTTGATCAAGATATATTGTATATGTGTATAAAACTGTCAATGAATAAATAAAAAATATTTTAAAAACAAGAACCAGAGATCTATCAATGTGCCTGAGCTCCTAAAGTAAACAACAGAGTTGGAACCAAACATGAGGAACCTGAATCTACTATTAACCTCTACACGAAAAAGTAGTAATATCTCTTATATATAATACATAGATGAATTCCATCTCTAAGATAACCAAGTAGGTGGGTAAGAACATCCATAAGTTCCCAAAAACCTCCCTCATGTCCTATCTGGCCCTTCCTTTTCTTCAAAGCAACAAGTAGTCACAAGGCCTAGACCCATAGGAAAATATCCCAAAAAGGAAACTCATGCCAAGTTAGCCTTTACAATTAATGCATAGGGTCAAAAATAGAAGAAAATGACCAACAGTCATGGTGTCCCAGAATGTGCTTGTGACAAAGCTGTTAAACTGGTACCTGGCTTTTAAAGGGAATATCTCTTTAATAATCAATTTTAAACTCCACTTTTCTACACAAACACATGAAAATGTGTTTTATTTGTTATTTATTGCTTAATAAAAGCATGCATGATTACAAAAAGTCAGTGTGCATTGTTCCTTCTTCTCAGAGCACTAGTGACTCAGTCCTTTTCCAACCCTACCATATATTGCTCCAGAAGCCTAGAGATGCAGAGCCAGTGGAACAAACGGAGCACCTGTGCACAAAACTGATAAAGGCTGCTCTCTGTGCAGCCGTAATGTTGGAAAGAAAACAACCATTACCCACATAACCATTCCACCCCTTTCAAAAGCAAATTTGCCATAAAACCTTGAGTCACCCATGCCCTGACTTAGAAGATTCTCAGGAATTATGTCATCATCTCCCAGGAAGCCAAGATAAGACATGCCAATCAAAGTAGATATAAAAGTGTGATGAAGCTCCAGAGATGATGTTTAGAAATATGAGCATCTTTTGGGGAAAGACTACTGATCTCTAGACTTGGAAAGAACTCTCTACTTGTCATTTAAGTCACCCTCAAAGAGCTCCTTCCTGTTTGTGACTAAGCCCCTGGTGTGATGAAGGGCAGTTGAAATGGTTACATGTCTTGAACAACCATGGGACAGCAACAGTATCAAGTACCATGTTGAACAAGTTGGACTTCCTTCATGTCTTCAGCAATTGGTGACATGCCTGTGCCTTTGAAAACAGGAAGCTCATGAAGAAATTCACAGATACTCCATGTATCCTGGGACACACGCAATGAGCTGCACTGTGGAGGTTGGGGGGACCTTTCTGAGTGTGTTTTAAATTTTGAAAACTGAATGATGGTGGGTTCAAGATTCCCCATTTATAGTGTTTGAAGAACAAACAAGGCAACTATTTTTGGGTGTACCCCATTCAGCCTCCCCAAAAAGAGGAAAATGAAGGATTTAATGTGGTCATGAATGTATTGTTAATTTGCGGCATAGGTCATGAGTGAAATGAAGAATTCTGGTTGTAGTGATGGAGAAGCGTACTTCCCCTGACCAGGTTCAAAACAGCATCGAGTATGACTCCAGGGGCCTGCTGGGCTGCTTTCTATCCTTGCTGCACACGAGTTGTAAGAATGAGTTTCACAGCACGCGTGTTTCATGTCACCACTGTACACTCAATAAATCATGTATGTGTATGTTTGATGGTTTCCCTTTGACATTGTCAGCATGTAAGCTTCTTATGTCATTTTGAAGCTGAAAGTGAAACCTGGATGTTGTTAGAAGGGGCTCCCTTTTCCAATACGGGAACTGGCAAGTGTTCCCTTTTGACTCTCGGCAGGTAGGGGTTCAAAACAGTAACAGAGTAGTTTACATATTAAATTGATAACACAAATCTCTGGTCAATGAAATCCCAGCTAAAATGCACCCTGGAAGGATTATAACACCCGTGGAAGGGGCTTGTTTCTCTCTAAAGCTGAGCATTAATATTAATAGTGAGTTAGGTATACTTCCTCAGGAAGCAGTCTTCTCCCCAGGGTGTTCTCCTAGAATTTGCAACCCTCCTTGTTCTGATTCTGCTTCTCACTTTAAAGTCCAGAAAATAGAATGTCAAGGTTACCTTGCTGATTGCTCCTTTGCCGGATAGATATTTGATTCTTCCTTCAGGGCAATAAACACAGCTACTTATTTATTACTTAATGGCAAAGATGTTGTGACAAATGCCTTACCAGCTGATTTCATCACTATATTCACACATCACAGGATGCACATCAAGCTAGATAGTATAGCCTGCTACACATCTAAGCTATATGGCATATATAGATAAATGTGTGTGTGTGTCTTGTGCCATATAGCCTTTCCATATATGCAAAACATATGTACACATATATATGGCATAAAGCACTGCTTCTACTGTCACAGTAAACAAATCAATATAAGATTAGACCAAGGACAAGAGAAAAATGAGACAAGCAAGAGATAAAGTTGTTGTATGACAGGACTTTGCCCAGGGAGAAGCAACACCCATGTGTACTCGCCACAGCTAGGAGCCACAACAGATCAACACAGAGATGCCACCAAAGAACGACTTGGTGAATCAATGAGTTTTATTGTGATTACTTACAGGAATGTGCACAAGGAGTTACATACAGGAGCAGAAATGACTCAAAGACAGCCACAACACCAAGCCCACCCCAGCATAGGTGACCCCTCTCAAAGGTTTGGAACCTGGAGCACACTGCACAACTGCAGGCAGCCCATGGGTGGGAGAGTGTCCCTTCCAAGTGACTCCATTAGTCTAAGCCTCTTCCAGGCAGCTGGGATGGGTTCTGCTTCTTCCAGGCAGCAGATGTGATCTGAGTCTTTCTGGCAGTTTGACTTATCTAAGAGTAACTCTGAGACATCTTTATTGTTAACTCTGGGAGGGAAGGGCTTAGGGAATCCAATCAGTTTCAGGGGCTTTCTGAAGCTATTTTGAGTTGTTTACCTTTTATCTTATCCCTAGGAGTAGGAATGTTTCAATCTAGGAGGAAACTGCCATACAACACTCCACCTCTATTTGCACATCACAGAATACATATAATGCTAGATGGTAAATCCTGCTATACACATAAGCTATATGGTGTGTGTGTGTGTGTGTGTGTATGCGCGCGTGCACACGCACGTGCTAGTATGCATGTATCATATAGTCTATCCATATAGGCAAATATGTATATACACAATATACAACACATGTACATGCATACATGGTTTCTAGCATTGCTTCTGGTGTCATAATAAAACAACATGAGATTAAATCAAGCACAAGAGAAAAATGAGTCAATCAAGAAATCCAGTAAATACAATATGCATGAGCTGCAACTTAATAGTGCATGAGTGCATACTGTTTCACAGTTAGCTGGTTTCTGGTAAGAAGGGGTATACTCTAAAATAAAGAGAAAACCTTTGTATACTAAACATATTGGCTATTTATTACCATTGTCACATATTAGGTACTGTCCATAACTGTATGCTTGTATGATTGTAATTGAATTCTGTGCTTTGAGCATGACATGGCCTGATTAGAGTCTTAAAAACAGAGCACCAGTAATTACCCACATAAGACCCTCAGAAACCAGGGTCACTAATGCTCACCTCATTGAAGTGGAGGGGATCGCACTAATCTCATGAGATAGCACAGAGTGTGCTTCATTAGGTACATGCGGTCTCTTTCCTTTCTGAGAATATTTAAGCATTTGGGGGGTTTGGAGGTTTTAATCTCTCCTTCAATGGTGCAGGTTTACATAAGCTGCCTTGATTCCTGTAAGTAACCCCTCATCTACATTCCTACAAGCAACCCCAATTAAACTTGTTTCAGTTGGATATACATGGGTAGACGTGTTTGTTTCTTTCTTTTTTAAAAAAAAATGTATATAAATGGTTTGCCTATGGCAGCCTGGTTTCCAGTGGAGGCCAGAAGAGAGCACTCTCCTGAAACAGGAGTTGTAGACAGCTGTAAGCTGCAATATGAGTCTTAGAAATTGAACAGAGGTCCTCTCATCTGTAAGTCCTCTTAACCACCAAGTCATCTCTCAGTGCCTAGAATTGTTTCTTTAATCTGTAGTCAGTGTCTGATCTTGGTGAGTAGATGTTTGCTCATGTCCCACAGTAAGTCACAGAATACTCCAAGCCTACCTTTGGTTCCCCTGGAGCACAAGGAAAACCATGTTGAGTTTATAAGAAGCTGTGCTATTATGTTATGGCTAATAAGAGACAAAGTGAAGCTAAGACATCCAAGGGGTAAGTGCCCAGAGAGATTCCCTGACATTCTATCCTTGACCATGTGGCAAACTTTTCTGCTCAAGAATTGTACTGCCTCTGTTGTATGTAATAAGATGGACAACTGAGGCTGCTGCTTCTGAAGGTCCATGGGGTGGGGGGTAGAAATCCCAGGGAAGCTGTCTTCTTCTATGTGGTAGAGAGTGACATGTCTTCATGATGGATGATAACTCCATCCTGCCCCCCCCAAAAAAATAGATACTAGAGTAAAGAATATATGGCAGTCCCTGAAATTAGAATATTTTGGATAGGATGACAGGATTATAAGCAGACTGCAGCATTAATCATGGCCTTTGTTGTAAGCAGTAAGACTTTTAGCTGAGCCCCTATTGTCTGCCCAGAAAGAACTTGCATAAGGAAGGAATTACAGTGAGAAAAAAAGACATAGATATTATCTTCTACCGTAGCTTCTGGACAGACAGGAAAAGTTAGGGAGAATGTAAATGAAAGAAAGGTATTGGCTTCCCATTTTGCCATTTCTAAGTGTAATAAGAGAAAGAGACATCTGCCAAATAGTTTCACATTCAATCAACAAACTGAACTCATGAGAAGAATTAGTGAAAATCAAAAGAAAGCATGGTAGAAATGAAAGCAGACGGGGACCTTAATAATGGTCCAGTAGTGATAATAACCTGGGGAGTACTCTACATTTGAACTATATGAATGAGGGAAGCCTTTTATACAAGAAATGAAAGAGCCCCTCGTAGCCCAGACTGTGGGACATGGTGGGGTGGGGGCATTAATCTGAGGGACAAATTGAGTAATAGAACCAAACATCCATCTTTGAAACAAATGTTGCATAACATGAGGCAACGCAGAGGACATCATTCCTGGTCCACCTAGCTCAAGTGAGCCATTAGACACTTGATTGTTGCCTGCTGATGTCTCTACGTGTATCAGAGACTAAAATAAAACAGAGCAGGTTTGGGAATTGCCAAGGAAAATGGGCATGTGAATGATGGTGCTTGATGTCCACTTCATTGGGTAGATAGGACTATGCTCACAACAGAGTTAAGAAATTAATTCAGCAATGACCTCAGAATTGGTCTGAGGCTCTAATGCCCCTGCTAAGCACCATGGTAGGACAATAATCTTTCTGATGCAGCAGTTAAAATGGAAAAAGAAGACAAATAATATGTCCTGACTGCTGTGTATGTTTTATTCTTTTGACTTCTTGAGGGGCCCACCACCCAGCTCCCAAATAAATCACGCATGGAGGCTTATTCTTAGTTATGAATGCCCGACATTAGCTTGGCTTGTTTCTTGCCAGCTTTTCTTAAATTATCCTGACTACCTTTTGCCTCTAGTCCTCAATCTTTTCTCACTTCTGTATGTCTTACTTTCACTCTTACTCCATGGCTCACTGAGTGGCTGGGTGACTGGCCCCTGACATCCTCCTCCCCTTGTTCTCTCGCTCCTCATTCTCTCTCCTCCTACTTATTTTCTCTGTCTGCCAGCCCTGCCTGCCTTTGCTCCTGCCTCGCTATTGGCCATTTGGCTCTTTATTAGACCATCAGGTGTTTTAGACCGGCAGAGAATCGCAGCTTCACGGAGTTAAGCAAATGCAGCATAAACAAAAGTCACACACCTTAAAATAATATTCCCCAACACCTGATATCACAAAATTTAGGAATTTTATTCTTAGAAGGGTCACCGTGGTGTACATGGTCTGCTCTTGACTACAAGGTTGTATTCACTACATTCAACGCACTTAGTTCTATTTCACGTGAATGTGCTCCTTCCTTCTCCCTCCAGCATGAGTTTTTTCATCGCCCAACCTCATGTTTTGTTGAAGGTTTTTAAGAACAACATATGAAGCTTCCAAGAAACAATCTACCAGAAGAAAAACTTAACTCCACTCTGTGATGGTCAGGATTTCCACTCTTAGAATAGTTCGGTTTATTCTTGTGTAACTGGTTTTTGCCTTTAGAAACTTAGAATTATATGAACAAATATGGTGATAACTGATATACACACAGCAGTGTTTGAGGTGGTAGAGTTTTACCTGATACTACTTGTGTTTATTTATGAAGAATCTCATTGAGCAATTAAAATTCTCCACCCATTTTGCACACTACCAACTTTCATCCTAAAGAATTATTCACATGTTAGTGGAGCCTTGGGCCAATGTTTGTTCCTATTAGGACTATGAGTGACTGATTCTCTTTCTTAAAGTGTTTATGGTATGTGGAAGGATGATCAAGTCTCTGTAAAAAATAGATGTAATAACTTTTTGTATAAAGTAAGAGAACATTCTCACCCTCTCATACCTCACCATGGAGATGATTGCTAGAAGACATTGAAGACTCACTTCAATCTATATTCTTTTTCTCCCCACCCCTGTGTCTTGTAGTAGCTGTGTACAAATAAATAATTCATAGTATTGGAAAAATCATGTCTTTATGTACTTGAATCGTAATGCACTAAGAATATTAAGTATTAAATTATATTTTAAGGCTTATACTATCTTATAAGTTATAGTGTTTTTATAAATGGCGAAGAGAAGCTTGAAAAAGTAGAATCATGTAAAAACACTAATGCAGAATCATGGCATAGTATATAATTATACAAGATATGGACATTTAGAATATAGTTGTACCATTAATGAGAATTCTTTGAGCCCATGTGTTTTTATTGAGTAAAAGTCTGTGATTATAAACCGATGATAACAAAGATGTCAGGAAATGAGAAATCCTATAGATTAAGATATTTATAAAACATGAAGTAGATGAAGGAAGAATAATTAATGGAACAAGACAGAAGTAGCCAGTGCTCTCAGCTTTAATATGTGAGCAGATGACAAGAGTCAAGTCAATCCCAAAGAAGGCAAAGTCCAGCAGATCCAGAGAAAATGCTGCTAGTATGTAGCACAGGCACAAATGGTATTCAGGGAAGCTTCTAGAGCAAGGAGGAGAGGTGTGTATGGTGTGCAAGCCGTGTCACGAGACAAAAACAAAGCTAACTTGCAATATCAGGGAAAACAGCTGTGGTTTTTAACACAAAAGGAAAGACATAGCCATACTGCTAAGTCAGATCTGATCTGGAGCTAGAGATGCGAAAACACTGTTGAGGACGTACTATGTACAAACAATTGTTGGAGTTCTACATGGAATAGGAACAGCTCCTGCTCTCAGAGGCAGTCAGGCAGTTGCAGACATCTGACTGCATATAAGACATGCACTCCTCTCATGGAGCAGGCGCTTGCTACGGGAAATCAAGAAGAGAATGGCTACCCAACCTCTAGAATCCAGAAAGGATTCCAATCGACTTGAGCCTTAAAGACAGAATGGGTTCTGAAAATTAAGGAAGAAGAAGGGGAAACCAGGCTTGGGTGCTGGGACAGAAGACCTGGGCCAGGAATGGTGAGCTTTGGTGGGTAAACAGGACAGCCAATGAGTTGGGGCTTGACATAAAGAATGTATCCAGATCACAAAGAGTTTAGAACCCCAGAAGAAGTACGTGATCTACATTTTAATTTATAAGCAGTGTGGAGATGTTGAAAGTATTTGGTGTAAGAAAAACAGTAATTCTATATTTTAAACCAATTTAATTGTTTTATGTCCCACGAAATGCATTTGTTTTAGGGGATCCGTTTGACTATTCTTCATGAATGTGTACTTGTGCAATCATCATATTTATCAATACAGATGACTTCTGCTATTTTTCCTGCCTCTTCCTCTGGTCCCTATCCACCAAACTATTGATCAGATTATGGGATTATAAAGGAATAGTGTCTGCTCTTGTGGCTAGCTTTGTTTTGTTTTGTTTTGTTCAATGTTGCTGCCCTCTGGACATGGATCTCAAATAAAAGTCTCCTAAACAGTTTGTACATTTTCCTTCTCCTGCAGTCAGGCTCTTTCCTAGCTAGCTACTACTGGAAAACAGATGACCATCGAAGTCAAAGTTTTATCGCAGCAATAGAAACACTGTATTTCTTTTCCTTATACGTTTTTGAGCAGGATTGGATGGGAATGGCTCAGCTATGCTCCATGTGGTCCTGGTGTTGCAGTTCACCAAGAACTGGGATATTTGCAGCCAGATGACTTAGTGGCATAAGTGGCCAGTTGACGTTGACTTCCTTCTCAGACCTTGGCCAAGGCTTTAGTCCAGGGCACCTTGACGTCCACGACAGGCCTCTCCACAGTTGCTTGCATTTCATTTTTAGCATGGCTTCTAGATCCTAGGAGCTAAGAATCCAAGACACATGAAGTGAAACCAGAATCCCCTGTTTCCTCAGGCCTGGTTTCAGACTTGGTATAATCTAATTACACTGTATTTCATAACGAATCTTAACCACGATCAAGAGGTAGAGACTTGAAAACATCTTTGGAGGAGAGAAGCTCCAAAGAATTTGTAGCCATTTTAAATCTACTGTACTCTCCATTAAGAAGAGAATTGTTTTGAGTTGAAGGTTTATTTCATGGTAAAGAAACCTGATACCAGATATCAAAAGGAATTAATGTACTGTTGCTGTCTAATATTTGTTGGAAAAAATACAGAGACATAACCAAAGTAGTAAGAAGAACAGTGACAGAGTGTAGAGAACGCATACACATCACTGAAAATAGTTTTTCATACTAAATAAATTCTAATTAAATCACAATTATCCCTAAATATAATAGGGAGACTTATACACACAAATAAGTACTAGGTGCTATTTCTTTAAAGGTGATCTTGAGGTGGGGGCTGGAGAACAAGAAAATACCTGGAATATATATTTAACTACAAAAATATAACACTCACTAGAGAAATTGAATCTTAGAATGGATATGGCTAAAGACCAAGTTAAACATTTGAAAATAGAACAAAAAAAAATAAATCAGTCTAAATTAAAGCTTAAAAAACAAAATGATTAAGCAGAGGAAAATTAAAGTACCTAGAAACTGGATCCAGCAGGTACAATATCTGTCTACCAAGCATTCTATAGAGAGAATAGAGAAGATTGAAGAAAAGAGAAACCCAAAAAATGCCCCCAAAAGCATTCTCAAATTGAAAAGCTGCCAATCTCAAGAAAAATAAATGAATGACAAAGTCTCCCACTGAGTCATCTTCTTGTAAAAGTTTTAAGCATCAAATTTTAAAGATAGCTCAAAGATTTGGGCAAGCTGGGGAGATAACTGACAATAAAATACAGCCAGATAAACATTGACTACAGCATAAGTAATGTCAAAATTTTCAGCAAATGCACAAATGTGTCAAATGTCAGTCAGAATTGATTTAAAACAACAATTTTATGATTAGCCAAACTGTGAAATGACTATATTGGTGAAGTAGTTACATGTTTTGGACAGATGAGGGACTCAGGAAACTTATGCTCCAAAAGCCTTGGACAGAAAAGCACTTAAAGTTATTGTCTAGTGCAGGGAAAAAAGAAATTCAAGAAAGAGAAATTGAGATTAAAGAAATGGTGAGCGAGAGCCAGGAGTGCGATGAGACAGTCTCCCTGGATTTTAACATCAAAGCAAGAAGTCCAAAGCCTTGTGGAGAGCGAGCCAATTACATTACTCAAAGGATATGGTACAGCTTAATGAGAGTTCCATAAAACTGAAAAATAAATATATTTAGGATCTCTTGGGGTGTGGCAAAGAGTGGATACAAGAAAGCTATCATTCAAACAGGATGCCAACTATCAAGTAAAACAATTTAAATCTCCACTTCATCTTAATACTGAGACAGTCTCCTTCAAATGAAACGGGGGTACTGACAGAGGACTGTGTGTCCTCTCTGTATGAAATCAGGAGCATCCAGAATTAGCTCCCTAATGAATGAAACTTATATAGTCACAATACATGATATGCTTTTTATTATTTTACTTCTATAGTCAACCTGTAGTAAGATCTTAACAGTCTAGAACAGTGACAATCTCCTACAAATATAAATACATGAATATACATACATACCAAGACTGAAAAATAAAGTGCAGAAGCGTGTAAGCATGCATGATGAACACAGGCAAGCATTTGTGCACACAGCTTTTTATAAACACCTCTCTTCTCTAAATTCAGTGGGCAAGTCGAGAAGAAGTGAGAAAGAACCATGAAGATAGTAGGCATACTAATGTTCTGACATTTATAGCTTAATAGGAATGGTTCAGCACCCACAGGGTTACATGTGTGAGTTGTATTCCTAAAGGATCAATTAGAACTAAAAGGAAAATATCACTAATATTATGCAGAAATGAGCAGGAGGTAGCAAACAAATACACATTGCCCCTTTCTCCTTTTGGATACTATATAGCATCTCTTTAAGTTATTAAATTAAACTGTGGTGTTACATGTGACCAGTTAACCCTATTGGGATGACTGCTGATGTGGTAGTGGTGAAAAGGAAGTCCTAGAAACATCGGATTGTCTCCAAACGGGAAATGTGACCTCCCTGAGGTGAACACCGTCCTGTTAAGCAGCCGGGACCTTACATGCTGGCATCCTGAATGGCAGTATGTGCGATACAATGCAGCATCCATTACTGTGAGTGGTTGGCACTGTTGTTGATGCCTTCGAGTTTATACATTAGGGGGATTCTCACTCTGGAGATTGCATATAGTTTTTCTGTTCCTCAGCAGTGGTGCAGTGACTGTATTTCATTGGTATGAAAAATGCTTTTAGTATTAGAAATAACATAGAACTGTTTTCAAATCATTCTGTCCATTATGAATATCTTTTTGTAACAGATAATATAAAACTAAATGTAATTATATTTACACCAACTGTCCAAATACATGATAAAAATCCTTCTCTTTGCAAAACTGAGACTTCTCAAATAAATAGAGGGATCATTTTTCTTAGTTTCAAATTTTGCTAAATTTATTCCATGTCTTCTTCATATCACAAATAGATAATAGTTATAATCAATTATAACACTTCTTTTCCTTTTAAAGTTTAAAATATGTGTAACAATAACCTAATTTAAGTTTCTCATTCAAACCATTGTGCCATGTGACCATTGGACTTTTCTCTAGTGTAATTTTAAGCTGTCTGGAACAAATGATTTTTAAAATTATAATTTATATCTTATGGATCCGGAGGGGTAAGTGTGTGCCTGCCCGGCCGCCCAGACGCCCTAGGAAAGGAGTACAGGTCCCCTCCAATCCCCTAAACTTTCTGGCCATTCAGCAGGGCTTCTCCCCGGCTACTGGCTTTTCTACTTATCCCACCTCAGCTTGCCCCCAAGCACCCCTTTCCATCTGTGGGGTCCTAGGATGCCCCAAATCAGCCTGCTTCGGGACTAAGGCTTTGGGGACACAGTGGAGAGTGCAAGGCTGCAGGAGTTTCTTTGTTCCATGGAGCCGGCATCTACCAACCCCACACTTTTGTCTGCTAGGTCCTTAGCCAGCAAGTGGCCCTGACCCAGTACTAGTAGATCAATCTGGAGCCTTAGATCCACCACCACAGCCTACTTCAGGGAAGAGGGGATCTGAGAACCAACTCCAGTGCTGAGGGGACCTAAGAGAGGACAGAACAAGAAAAATCCCCAAGTACAGTTAGCAACAACATAAATCAGACCAAGCCACCTAGACTCCCCTGACTGCATTCAAAGGAAGACATGGGCAGGCGCCAATGCAAGAATTCCTTCAACAACCTGAAAAGCAACATGATAACACCAGAATCCAGTGAATATGCAACAGGAAGACTTGAACAACCTAATCCAGAAGAAGTAGAATAAATTGATTTTAAACGTAACATTATGAAAGTGATAGAAATCATTAAAGAGCATGTGAAAAACTCCTCACACTAGAATCCAGTGAATATGCAACAGGAAGACTTGAATAACGTAATCCGGAAGAAGTAGAAGAAATTGACTTTAAACGTAACATTATGAAAGTGATAGAGACCATTAAAGAGGATGTGAAAAACTCCTTTAAACAAATGGATGAGAAGATTAACAAAAAGTTAGGAGAAATGAATAAATCCCTCAAAGATACCCTAGAAAACCAAGAAAAAGCAGTCAAACGGGTAATGGAAGCAGTTCAAGACTTGAAAACTGAAATGGAGGCAATGAAGAAAACATAAACCAAGAGATGGCTGGATATGGAAAATCTGGGTAAATGAACAGGAACTACAGAGTCAAGTATAACCAACAGAATACAAGAGATAGAAGAAAGAATCTCAGATGCTGAAAATACGATAGAGAAAATAAACTCATTGATCAAGAAAACAACTAATCCAACAAATTCTTAACACAAAACATCCAGGAAATCTAGGACACCTTGAAAAGACCAAACCTAAGAATAATAGGGGTAGAAGAAGGAGAAGAATTCCAGCTCAAAGGCCCAGAAAATATATTCAACAAAATTATAGAAGAAAACTTTCCCAACCTAAAGAAGGATATTCCTATGAAGGTACAAGAAGCATACAGAACACCGAATAGACTAGATCAAAAATGAAAATCCCCTCACCATATAATAATCAAAACACAAAACATACAGAATAAAGAAAGAATATTAAGAGCTGCAAAGGAAAAAGGGCAAGTAATATATAAAGGTAAACCTATCAGAATTACATCTGACTTCTCTATGGAAACCATGAAAGGCAGAAGGTCTTGGATAGATGTGCTGCAGACACTAAGAGACCATGGATGCAAGCCCAGACTACTATACCCAGCAAAGCTTTCTTTCACCATCGATGGAGAAAACAAGATATTCCAGGATAAAAACAAATTTAAGCAATACATAGCCACAAACCCAGCCTTACAGAAAGTAGTAGAAGGAAAACGACAACTAAAGGAAGCAAGCAACACCCATAATAACACAGACATCTAACAACCCTCCACCAGCACAACTCAAAGTAGGGAAACACAAACTCTACCACCAAAAAAAATAATAATAACTGGACTTAACAACCACTGGTCATTAATATTACTTAATATCAATGGACTCAATTCACCTATAAAAAGGCCCAGGTTAAGAGAATGGATACAAAAACAGGATCCAACATTCTGCTGTTTACAAGAAATATACCTCAACCACAAAGACAGACATTATCTCAGAATAAAGGGTTGGGAAAAGGTTTTTCAATCAAACAGCCCTAAGAAACAAGTAGGTGTGGATATACTAATATTGAACAAAATCAACTTCAAATTAAAATCAATCAGAAGAGATGGAGATGTACACTTTATACTCATAACAGGAATAATTCATCAGAATGAAGACTCAATCCTGAATATCTATGCCCCTAATATAAAAGCACCCACATATATAAAAGAAACATTACTAGAACTCAAAGCACACATCAAACCCCAGACACTAATAGTAGGAGATTTCAACACTCCTCTCTCACCAATGGACAGGTCAACCAGACAGAAACTTAGCAGAGAAATACAAGAACTAACAGATGCAATGAATCAAATGGATTTAATAGACATCTATAGAACATTACACCCAAACAGGAAAGAATATACCTTCTTCTCAGCATCTCATGGAACCTTCTAGAAAATTGATCACAGACTCAGTAACATAGCAAACATCCACAGATACAAAAAAATTGGAGTAACCACCTGTGTCTTATCGGATCATCATGGAGTAAAGTTAGAATTTAACAACAACTCCACCTCCAGAAAGCCTACAAACTCATGGAAACTGAATAGTCAACTACTGAACCACCCCTGGGTCAAGGAAGAAATAAAGAAAGAAATTAAAGTCTTCCTTGAATTCAACGAAAATAAACACACAACATACCCAAAAAAGGGGACACTATAAAAGCAGTGCTAATAGGAAAGTTCATAGCACTGAGTGCCCACATAAAGAAAACAGAGAAAGCTCACATTGGACACTTAACAGCACACCTGAAAGCTCTAGAAAAAAATAAAAAGGAGCAGATTCACCCAGGAGGAGTAGAAGACTGTAAATAATCAAACTGAGGGCTGAAATCAACAAAATAGAGACACAGAAAACAATCCAAAGAATCAATGAAACAAAGAGCTGGTCCTTTGAGAAAATCAACAAGATCGACAAACCCCTATCCAAACTAATCAAAAGGAGAGCAAGAACACTTGTATTAACAAGATCAGGAATGAAAAGGGGGACATAACAACAGACAATGAGGAAATTCAGAGAATCATTAGGTCTTACTACAAAAGCCTGTATGCCACAAAATTGGAAAATGTAAAAGAAATGAACAGTTTTTTAGATAAATACCATATACCAAAATTAAATCAAGACCAGGTGAACAATTTAAATAGACCTATAAGTCACAAGGAAAAAATATAAGCTGTCATCAAAAACCTCCCAACCAAAAAAAGCCCAGGACCAGATGGTTTTAATGCAGAATTCTACCAAAACTTCCAAGAAGAGCTAATACCTATACTCATTAATGTGTTTCACATAATAGAAACAGAAGACTCATTGCCAAACTCTTTTTATGAAGCTACAGTTACCCTCATACCAAAACCACACAAAGACGAAACCAAGAAAGAATTGCAGACCAATCTCACTCATGAACATCGATGCAAAAATCCTCAATAAAATACTGGCAAACCAAATCCAAAAACACATCAAAAAAATCATCCATTATGATGAAGTAGGCTTCATCCCAGAGATGCAGGGTTGGTTCAACATATGAAAATCTGTCAATGTAATCCATCATATAAATAAACTGAAAGAAAAAACCATATGATCATTTCATTAGCACTTGGCATTCAAAAAGCACTTGGAAAAATTCAACACCCCTTTATGATAAAGGTCTTGGAGAGATTAGGGATGCAAGGATCATATTTAAATATAATAAAAGCAATATACATCAAGCAGATAGCTAACATCAAATTAAATGGAGAGAAACTCAAAGCCATTCCACTAAAATCAGGAATAATACAAGGCTGTCCACTCTCTCCATATCTCTTCACTATATTGCTTGAAGTTCTAGCAATAGCAATAAGACAACATAAGGAGATCAAGGGGATTCAAACTGGAAAGGAAGAAGTCAAACTTTCGTTATTTGCAGATGATATGATAGTGTACATAAGTGATCCCAAAAACTCTACCAAAGAACTCCTACAGCTGATAAATACCTTCAGTGATGTGGCAGGATACAAGATCAACTCAAAAAAATCAGTAGCCCTCCTATACACAAAGGATAAAGAAGCAGAGAGGGAAATCAGAGAAACATCACCTTTCACGATAGCCACAAATAGCATAAAGTATCTTGGGGTAACACTAACCAAGGAAGTGAAAGATCCATTTGACAAGAACTTTAAGGCCTTGAAGAAAAAACTGAAGAGGATACCAGAAAATGGAAGGATCTCCCATGCTCCTGGATTGGTAGGATCAATACAGTAAAAATGGCAATTCTACCAAAGGCAATCTATAGATTCAATGCAATCCCCAACAAAATTCTTCATAGACCTTGAGAGACAATAACTAACTTTATATGGAAAAACAAAACAGCCAGGATAAACAAAAGAATCCTATACAATAAAGGAACTTCAAAGAGGCATTACCATCCCTGACTTCAACTCTATTACAGAGCTACAGTAATGAAAACAAACAGCTTGGTATTGGCATAAAAACAGAGACGATGACCACTGGAATCGAATCAAAGACCCGGATATTAATCCACAAACCTATGAACACCTGATTTTCAACAAAGGAGCTAAAATTATACAATGGAAGAAAGAAAGCATCTTTAACAAATGGTGCTGGCATAACTGGATGTCAACCTGTAGAAGAATGAAAATAGATCCTTATCTATCATCATGCACAAAACTCAAGTCCAAATGGATTAAAGACCTCAATATAAATCTGACCACACTGAACCTGATAGAAGAGAAAGTGGGAAGTAGTCTGCAACACATGGGCACAGGAGACCACTTCCTACGTATAACCCCAGTGGCACAGACAATAAGAGCAACAATGAATAACTGGGACCTCCTGAAACTGAGAAGCTTCTGTAAAGAAAAGGACACAGTCATTAAGAAAAAAAGGCATCCTACTGAACAGGAGAAGATCTTCACCAACCCCACATCAGATAAAGGTCTGATATCCAAAATATATAAAGAACTCAAGAAACTAGACATTAAAATTCTAAATACCTCAATTTAAAAATGCGGTAATGATCTGAAGAGAGAATTCTCAACAGAAGAAGTTCGAATGGCCAAAAGATACTTAAGGTCATGTTCAACTTCCTTAGCGATTAGGGAAATGCAAATCAAAACAACTTTGAGATATCATCTTACACCTGTCAGAATGGCTAAAATCAAAAACACCAATGATAGCCTATGCTGGAGAGCATGTGGAGTAAGGGGAACACTCATCCATTGCTGGTGGGAATGCAAACTTGTGTAACCACTTTGGAAATCAGTGTGGCGGTTTCTCAGGAAATTGGGAATCAACCTACCTCAGGATCCTACCTCAGGAATATACCCAAGAGATGCCCAATCATACTAAAAAAGCATTTGTTCAACTATGTTCATAGCCGCATTATTTGTGATAGCCATAACCTGGAAAAAACCTAGGTGCTTCTCAATGGAAGAATGGATAAAGAAAGTGTGGAATATATACACACATTTTACCTACTCAGTGGTAAAAAACTATGACATCTTGAATTTTGCATGCAAATGGATGGAAATAGAAAACACTATCCTTAGTGAGATAACCCAGAACCAAAAAATGAATATGGTATGTATTCACTCATTAGTGGACTCTAGCCATAAACAAAGGACATTAAGCACATAGTTCACAAGCCTAGAGAAGCCAAATAGCAAGGTGAACCCAATGAAAAACATATAGATCCTCCTGGAAATTGGAAGCAAACAAGATGGCAGGGCAAAAGTTGGGAGCACGGGAGTGGGGGTAGGGTTGGGGGAAGGGGAGATGGGGAAGGATAAGAGAAAAGAGAAGGACTAGGGAGAGGTTGGAGATGGGAGGGTGGAGATGGAGGAAGGGCAAATATTGGAGCAGGGAAGATATCTACATTAAGGAAGCCATTTTAGGGTTGGCAAGAGACTAGGCTCTAGAGGGGATCTCAGGTGTCCACGGGGATTTCCCCAGCTAGGTCCTTGGGCAGCAGAGGAGAGGGTACCTGAACTGCCCTTGTCTCATAGTCACACTGATGAATATCTTGAATATCACCATAGAAATTTCATCCAATTGATGGAGATAGAGACAGAGACCCACATCCACATCAGAGCAATGGACTGAGCTCCCAAGGTCCAGTTGAAGAGAAGAAGGGAGAAGATGAGCAAGGAAGTCAGGACCGTGAGGGGTTGGTCCACCCACTGAGATAGTGTGCCTGATCAAATGGGAGCTCACCAAATCCGGCTGGACTGGGGCTGAATGAGCATGGGATCAAACCGGACTCTCTGAATGTGGCTGCCAATGGGGGCGGACTGAGAAGCCATCGATAATGGCACTGGGACCTATCTCTTCTGCATGTATTGGCTTTTTGGGACCCTAGTCTACTTGGATGCACACCTTCCTAGGCCTGGATGGAGGGGGGAGGGCCTTGGACTTCCCACAGTGCAGGGTACCCTGCCCTCTCTTAAGGATGGAGGGGGAGGGAGGAAGGTTAGTGGGGTAGCAGGAGATGAATAGGAGAAGCGGAGGAAGTATAAATTTTTGAATGGAAAAATAAAAAAAAATTCTAATTGAGCTCGGGGCTCTCAGGTTATTCCAATATGTTGGACATGCTGAGAGACCGAGTTTGCAAACTTGATTAAAATGAAGACTCTGCTTTTAAAAAAAATTGATATCTTATGATAATATAAATGAAATTGATATCTTATGATAATATAAAGCATGGATAACATAGATCAAACATTATGACATATCAGGCACTATGTTTACTTCTTTTTCAGGTATCCCACCCACCGCCTCCAATATGCTTATAATAAATCAAGTCCCAATAGAGCTGTTGAGCCATGTGTTTCAGGCCCACTATGAAGTGTCAGATGTGATCAGGAGCCAGGCATTTAAACTCCATGGTCTACACTCTTACAACTTCATATAAAACCCACAAGCCCTTTGCTAAAATAACTCACAATAGGATCAGGCATTTGTCGTATGTCCTTCCTTGTTTGAATTTGGGATGTCTTGGGTTAGTGACAATCTACTGCAATATAATTATTAAGAATCTGCTATCAGGCACTACTATGAAGCAAACAAACAGGGAAAAGAAGTATTTATATGAAGTATCTTAACATGGAGAACAATTCAAAGAGTAAGGGAAATCACTTCCATATTTTTATAATGCTTGCATTTACTAACTAAGAAATGAATTGTGGTTAGGCAGGTGATACACACCTATAATCCTAGAACACAGGAGGCTGAGGCAGGAGGATTGCAAGTTATAGGCCAGACTGGCTATGTACTCAGACTTCATCTTAAAGAAAAAGGGAAAAAGAAAGAAGAAAAGAAAAAGAAAGAAAAGGAAAACCTGTCTATTTCTTTTCTGTCATTTCTCTAAGCAAATTTTCTCTTTGTAAAACTGAAAACATATTCCCATCTGCAGTTTTCACATAACACTGGAGATGAGTGTTTCCTATGTCATTCAGTATCTTTCTAAAAAAATCACTCAGTGGTGCTCTGGATATGATTTTAATGAGTACATGCTAGTATATGAATGAGCTATAAAATATTTGTATTACTCCCCAGTTGTTGAGTGTTTATACTGTTCATTTTTTCTGGTATAAAACAGTATCTTTAATAAACTATAAGAAAGTCCTAGGACAGAAATAAAATGATTCAAGATTTTCAATTATTCAACACAAGAAAAGCATAAAAACGTCCTCAAGTGAAATGATTCTCTGGTATTTTGAATGCCACGTTCATCTTCAAAGGGTGGCTATCCAGCTGAGAGTGTATCATTTTGCTTATAGTTGTATGAACTGACAATCCCTTTCTACTTTTCATCTTTTCCCTACTCATTGCATTGGTTTCTGCAATATGATCCTATGTCTTTACTTGTTTATATTGAATTAGATTCACTATAAATATGCAATTAAAGAATATCTAACTTCCTGGGAAGATCAATTCTTATTCTTTTTCATCGTGCCTTCATCTTTTCTTTTCTAAACATAGGAAGTTCCATTAAGTATTAGCCTTTATCCATCCATCCCAGCTGAAGGTGGATCATCATCACCAAACACATTTCCAAGCTTAAGTTTAAAAACTTCATGCACTTCCACTGAGCTCCAATTCCTGTAAATAAAATGATATTAATGGTTTTGGTTGCGTTCTTTCCCTAATCAGGGAGAAATAGTTGAGTGACATAACATTTTATGCTTTCATGAATTTAAAAATAAATACATAAATAACATTATCCAAGGCAATAAATTATTCATCATGTTGTTTTGTCCAAAATCTCTGTTTAATTTTTTCCGTAATTTCCACATGTATTTCTTTTTCATCCCATAATACTTCAGATATCAGTGAGTAAATATGTGTGCTTGTGTGTTGATCACTGGGTTAAATCACAAAAATGTTTATCAATTCCAAGGGACTAATTACTACAAGCTTTCTATTACATTGTGGAGAATTTTGCTGGGAATTGAATATTAAAAATGCAAACGATCTCTCTCTATGCAAAACACAAACTGATTTCTTCTTGCAAGAAAAGATAGTATAAGCTGAGAGAAAATTGGCATAAGAAAGGAAAATACATTCTAATTGGCTTCCTCAAACCCATTTTGGCTTTACTTCTTAATAAAGAGTTGGAGGAGGAGAAATTTAAAGTAGTACACACACACACACACACACACACACACACACACACACACACACACACACACACCAGAATCCAAAAGCTGATGTGACAGCAAAGACATTTCTGGAATTCCACCTAGCACATTTGGGGTTTGTGTCCTAGCTATTACCATTTGAGTAAAGATGTAGAAACCAGCATTTAAATAAGGGTCTGTGACCTTTCGTGTATGGGAATACATCCTCATGGTATATGGGAATACATCCTCATGGGTCACCTGTTCCAGAACATGTGCCCCAAGACTTTCATGGGGTAAATCTAAAACTTACAATGAGGAAAAACACCAGCCTTACACATTTCATTACACACTGCCTAATTTTAAAGGATGCAACTCGACTCATGTGCCATCAGGGTCATGTATCAGAGCCACTGGGTTGTGGAAGCATTTGTGTTCACACCCCTGGAACAGTCTTGAAGACAGTCATTTGTACTTTTGTTGACTGTGAACACTGAGAATTAGTCTCAGAGACAATTTTGTCCAGTGGTATTTAGATTGTGTTTTGAGGACCCCTTAAAAATGTCCACAGAAATGGCACAAATGACATGGGAAGAGAAAAAGTAAGCAGGTTTGACTCTCCTTTCAACCAAACTGCAGTTTTTATCTTTTAAAAATGTTACTATTTATTTATATTATTTTATTAAATTTTATATTATTATTATTATTATTACTATTAGTGTGTGTGCACGTGTGCGTGTGCACGTGTGCACACGCATGCACATCATAGCTCATGTGTGGAGGTCAGAGGGAATTCTGGTGCAGCCTATGGAGAGACACCATGACAAAAGCAATGCTTACAAAGGAAAATATTTTATTGAGGTGGTGGCTTACAGTTTCTGAGGTTCAGTCCATTATCATCATAATGGACGGCATGGCGGCATGTCTGCCTATGGTTCTGGCTACATCTTGATCAGAAGGCAACAGGAAGTGGACTGACTCTCTGGGCATGGCTTGAGGCCTCAAAGCCCACCTCCACAGTGACAGAGCACATTTACTTTAACAAAGCCACACCTCCTAATAGTGCCACTTCCTATAAGCCTATGGGAGCTAATTACATTCAAACTACCACAAAATCAGTTCTTTGTTTCCACCTTCGCACCAGTTGTCAGGCCTGGGCAGCAAGAGCCTTTACTCTGAGTCATCTATCTCACTGACCCAGCTTTTATGCATTGGGGATATGTAAAATTTCATTTCAAAAGGAGAAATAAAACTCTCAAGATCAACTTAACCTTCTTACAGATGAGAGGCCAAGTAACACAGTGCAGAGTGGCTGACCTACTGCTGCTTCAGGCTTCTGTGGTGGAAGCAGACATGCCACCCAAGCCTTACCTCACCCAGCACCAAATTCTACATTGACAGTAGCATTTAAACATTCTCAGAGACTACTGGGAATTTGGAAGATTCTAGAAGCCATATTATTCAGGCCATATTTCTGTCTGTAACTAGCCAGATACAATTGGAAAGTTAAGTTTGTAGAGAATTATTATTGCAGTCCAACTTTGATTTGCAATATCCCGTGAGTCTCTGCGAGGTATGCTAAATCAAACACATTGCAAAAACTTTGATAATCCTTAATGCTTTCATTTCTTAAATGAGGATGATACGATACCAAAAAATGAAACATTTCATCAAACTAGCAAAGATTTTTGAAGACTGATTCAATTCAGTGTGCTGAGAACATGAGACCAAAAATGTGAAGTATTGCACACAGGAGCAGGATTCACTTTGACCCTTAGGGTACAACTTAGTAAAACAAAGCACCCTGGCTGGGGAGATGGTAAGCGTGCTCACTGTCCAAGCATGACGACCTGGACCTGAGTTCCAGTCCACAGTACCCACGTCAAAATCTGGCCTCATCACGAAGGCCTGTTTCTCCAGCAATTTATGGGGCAGAGACAGGAGGATCACTGGGGCTGTCTATCCAGCAGATGAAAGAAAGAAAGAAAGAAAGAAAGAAAGAAAGAAAGAAAGAAAGAAAGAAAGAAAGAAAGAAAGAAAGAAAGAAAGAAAGAGAGAGAGAGAAAGAGGATGAGGTCCAAATTCAGCAACAAATCCCATCTCAAGAGAATAAGGTGGAGAGTAATAGAGTAGGATCCTTGACATTCTCCTCCGACCTCTGAACATGTGCACACACACATACGTGCAATTATATTCATAACACAAACATACATACATAGTTCCAATTATACTCATACAACACACACATATACACACACATACAACACCCTAACACCAAAATATAAGTAGAGATATATTTATGCATTTTTTAGATTTATTTTATTTTATTTATGTATGTATATGTATTTCAGTATGTATATGAGGATACCCAGGGAGACCAGAAGAGGAGATGGAGTTCCAGGCAGTGGTGCCAATCTGACAAATGTTCTGGGAACTAGCCTGGGGTCCTCTGCAAGAGCAACAAGCATTCTTAACTGCTGAGCCATCTCTGCTGTGTATCTATGTATCTTATCTTATAGTAGAACTGTATGAAGACACACATCGTGGAATTAGAAACAGATGTCCACTTGCAAGAGAGTATAAAACTGATGGCAACTCAAAGTGTAAAGTATTATATAGAATTTAAAATATACAAATTACATGTATGTGTATCAATGTATTAATAAAGTGGTCATGAACAAGCTACATAGTCCTTCTGTACCCTGGGCTCTTCATTTTTTTTCTTTTTTCTTTTTCCCCATATTCTTTTATTTTTCTATTCAAAAAAAGGAATTACATTTCCTCCCCTTCTCCCAGTCCCCTGCTGCTCCCAGCCCCCCCGCTGCTTCCTTAAAAGAGGGCATGGTGCCCAGCCCTGTGGGAAATCCAAGGCCCTCCCCCCTCTATCCCGTCCTAGGAAGGTGTGCATCCAAATCAACTAGGTTCCCAGAAAGATAATACATGCAGAGGAGATAGGTCTTAGTGTCATTGTTGATGGCTTCTCATTCTGCCCTCATTGGCAGCCACAATTAGAGAGACCAGTTTGATCACATGCTCATTCAGTCCCGGTCCAGCTGGATTTGGTGAGCTCCCATTAGCTCAGGCACACTGTCTCAGTGGGTGGACCAACCCCTTGCGGTCCTGACTTCCTTGCTCATCTTCTCCCACCTTCTGCTCTTCGACTGAACCTTGGGAGCTCAATCCATTGCTCTGGTGTGAATGTGGGTCTCTGTCTCTATCTTCATCCATTGGACGAAATTTCTATGGATGTGATCAAGATATTCATCAGTGTGACTATTGGACAATGCTAGTTCTGGCACCCTCTCCTCTGCTGCCCAAGGACCTAGCTGGGGACATCCCTGTGGACACCTGGGATCTCCTCTAGAGCCAAGTATCTTGCCAGTCCTAAAATGACTCCAATAATGTAGATATCTTATTCCCTTCTCCAATATCCACCTTTCCTCCATCTCCACCCTCCCACTCCCCCAAGCTCTCCTCAGTC
>PVIU01005256.1:72500-115834 GCA_004026605.1 Ondatra zibethicus | reverse complement strand
ACTGCATCTCCCCACTATAACTGCCCACTGCATCTCCACTATAACTGCCCACTGCATCTCCCCACTATAACTGCCCACTGCGTCTCCACTATAACTGCCCACTGCATCTCCACTATAACTGCCCACTGCATCTCCCCCACTATAACTGCCCCACTGCATCTCCCCACTATAACTGCCCCACTGCCCCGGCTTTCTCTTTCATGGCAGGAGACAAGAATTCTACTTCTTTGTGTTGCCACGATGCTCTACACCACCAAAGGCGACTGGTCCCTCCATGCAGGCAGGCTCACTGCCTCCTGGCCTGGCCTCGCTTCTGTAGCATTTTTAGTTGCTGTTGGAATTGTCCTGACTTTTTGTCTGTTTGGAAGTCTGTGGACAATAACTTCCTCTCACTCTGATGCCAAACTGCCCAAGTATTATTCTTTTCCTATTTTAGATTAAGACAACTCATCTCTTTTTGTTCAAGTCAGTGGATACAGAGAATCTGTAACCGCTATATTCAAATACAGATTAAGTAGTTGGGGCGTTTCGCCAACAAATCTCATGGGTCACTGGACAACAAAGATGGTAAGGTGGAGGTCCAGGTGACCTTGTCATGGGTCATACATGAGTTGAAGCCTCACCTCAGAGCTGGGGAAGTCAGAGTTTTAGGAGATAGAGGGAAGAACATTCCTCCAGGCAAGCTGGATTCTACCCAGGTGCATGGGAGGGTCTCTAGGAGTTTCCAAGGATCTGTGTTCTGCCTGATGAGCTTCCAAGAGGCATTATCTCAGTACATTCCATGCCAATAAATAGTTCCAGGAGACGGCATATGGGGAGCACGTGCGGCCTTCAGAACTGCCACAGGTAGAAGAATTCTTTCTGCTTGTGGTAAATCCCCAATTGCACGGTCAGTGTGGATTTATTGCCACTAAATCTTGCTCTTGGTAAGCAGCTCAGGGTAGGGAATAACAATTCCATCTCTTCTCAGTGATGGTTCACACGTGTGCTGTGACCAGCAGGTCCCTCACCGATCACTGACTAGGTGGGAGGCAACACGAGTGTTAGGTCTATGTGCATTTGGCACGTGGGAAACGCCAGCACTGTGTTAGCCTTACCCCTGTGTCATCCAATGAGGACGCAGCACTGCCACAATCCTTCACAGGACTTTGAAGCAAACTATTATTTATTAATTTTTGAGTTAGGGTCTCATTATCTAGCCTCAGCCGTTAGAGCAGGTTGGCCTTGAACTCATAGTGATCTACTTGGCTCTGCCTCCCAAAGACAGGCATCATAAATGTATGTTTCAGCCCTGAAGAAAGACTCACCCCTGAAACTAAGACCTCCCACTAACGCTATTGCCTTTCTTCTTTTCCTTTCCATCTGGAGACAGTTTTTTATTACCCTCTGATTTTTGGTCATTTTCTGTGTGGATGAAGCTTTCAAATCTCATTCTAGCTTTTGGGAGGAAAAGTCTTGTGTTGTCGTTGTTGTTGTTTTTTTCAAGAAGCATCCTGAATTGGAAGGTCTGATACACAATAAAGTGTATTTTATCACTGTTGTTATAAAGACAACACATATCCTGTTTGTTAAGTTTTAAATCTGGGACAAGTGACTGAGGTCTGATTTAACATATCAAAGCAGACCTGGCCTCCAGGTTCTCCAGTATCTACCTGTAACAGGGTATGGCTGGTACACCTGGCTCTCCAGCCCAGGGCCTGGGCTGCCTTTTCTTCAGAGGCCCTTCCCTGTCTATATAAATCAGACATTTTGGTTACCACCCCATCTTGGACCTTCGGCCTCCTGGCTGCTGCACCAGGTTCCCTCTCCCCTCCTCCTCACGGCCCAGTTCAGTCTGGTCATGTCAGCTCTGGACTCTTCCAGACGTCCTGCCTCTGACAATGCTCTCCCATATGTCTACAATAAACTTTCTCCCCACCACACCTAGGAGCAGCCATGGCCTTTCCTTTCCTTATTATTATTTTTTTATTCACTGGTTAAGTTTCTTAAATGACTTTTTGGTTTTGTTCATCATAAAATTTAATGTTTGGACTTAGTGGTCCTTTTTGAGGTCAGTTTTCCTCTCTATGGCCAAGGATTTTTCTCTTGACAGTCTCTGCAAAGGTATTACTTATTACTTATTGTGTTTACTGTTGTTTCCCATTCAGGGTCAAACAATGTAATTACAACCAGCCCATCTCCGGACCCTTCCTCCAGCTAACAACCAGCTACTGCTGTGTAGTCAAATCTCGGAAACCTCTATCTATCTATCTATCTATCTATCTATCTATCTATCTATCTATCTATCTCTACCTCTCTCTCTCTTTCTCTATATATATATTTAGTTTTTAAGTGAACAATGCAACAAATACCCCCCCAAAGATCATAATGCCTTATAATAATACTTATTGAATATGTACTGTATACATTGGGCATGCAACTGAGCTATATATATATTTATGTTTGTGTGTGTGTGTGTGTGTGTGTGTGTGTGTGTGTATTGGTTAATCTTCCAAATACTCAATTAAGGAGGATTTTAAACATTTATCCACATTTCATACATAAGTAGGCCTGAATATGAATATAAGAGGTAACTTGGCCCAAGTTCAGTTGAAGTCATGATGGACCTGGAGTTCTTATGCATGCAGGCCAGAGCAAAGTCTTTGAGTTCAATATGGATCTTGCACATGTGGTTTTGAGCAGACTCAATTTACTTTAGGCTTTCTTTCAAAAGTGTTTTCAAAGGCAATACATTTCCCAAATGAGACTGGGGTTTAAATTGCATGTGGATCAATGCAGCATCGGTTTGTACATAGGCATGGAGAATGGGCAGGCTAGGCTGTGAGTTCCCCCAAAGAGACAAGGAAAGAGATGGCTGCCAGAATGGGCAGACACTGCCACAGAAGTCAAGTTGGGGTGAATTCTCTGATAGAGTCCCTGTCCTTTCCCCCATGACTCTGGCTATCACTTCCTCTTTTTGGTCTTAAAAAGACATCGAATATTGCTTGTCTGCATGAAGAATTACTGTCCAGCCAGGCAGGGGAATACCAACTGGTGTGTGTCTTTTTAGTTTGACATGAGGAGATGGCTCCAGCTGGAATCCCTCCTCTCTGGAAGCAGCTCATCTTGGTTTAACCCAAACCAAAAGTATCCTCACAGGGGTTTTTCTCAGGCCTGGGGACATCCCATATTAAGAAATGTTCATGGTGCTCAGCCCTTTGCCTGCTACATGATATTTGTTACTTCCAGGCAAAATGGATGGATTCAGAGTGATTTTTCACTTTTCAAAAAGAGTCACTGCAGGGTTCCTTGAAACGGTCACACACACATGCACATGCACGCGCCCGTGCATGCACACACACACACACACACACACACACACATTAAAAATATGCTTTGATTTCTTGGAATTGGAGGCTCAGGGCTCTGCAGACCACTAGCCTGGAATGCACACAAGCTTGCTGCTCTCCCCACTGTTTCACAAAGGGGCTCATTTTGTGAATGAACCGCGCAGCCAGCCGCACAGCGCTATTCCTGGTGACCTTTGCCTGGGGATTGGATTCCCTCCCAGCGGGGAGATCAGGCCTTAGGAAAAGGTTAGTTCATTGAGGTCCACAGCCTGCTGGGCTGAGGTCTGGGGAGAGAAAAGCTCCGAGAACTTTCCTTCTCACCCACCCCCCTCACCACCTCCAGCAGTTGGCCTTCCTACTGCTGCTATAGCTGTCGGAACCTTTGTCGAGGCTGACTGGACTAAGCAGCAAAAAAGTAGTATAGAGCCTGCATTTTTTTTGTAGCTGAAAAATAATATTTCTAGTGTTTCCCTGCTGCTTCCCAACAGCAATTCTGGGGTCCTCCTGAGTTTCCACCCCTTCCCCTTCATGCCCCCCCCTCACCGTGGCGCTTTAGTTTGATGTTTTTTTGGTATCAAAGGAAGGTCTCCAGGAACACTGCAACTAAAGACTTTAATGAGGACCATGCCCACGAAATCCTGGCTGCCAAAGACATGATGATTTATGCCCCTCACTCACTCCCTAACAGCAAGAGGACTATTTGTAAGAATAAAAAAGCCGCTCATATGGAATTAAACAAGAGCATAGCTGCTGCTTCCTTCCAGACCCCGGGAGCTTAACAAAGAGCATCCACACTCCCGCAGCACATGGCGCAGCGCCGATATCAGTCTTCCTGTCACATAAAGCTAAATCCTGTTAGCTCAGGCAGAGGCACACACTCCCGCTAAAACCCCATCGGCAGCAGAAACTCAAAGGCACTGACACTAAGGGAAAGTCAAATGGGTGGCCAGAGGAAAGAGAGATGCAGGCTGCGCATGAGCTTAGACCCAGGACGAACCACGCAGATTCGTGGCTGACGGTGGCTCAGAGGTGTTGAGGGGCTTGCGTTTGTTCTTGGTGCATGATGGTTGAATGACCAGGGGATAACAATTGGTTTTGGTCAGCTCAGTGTATTGAGCTCTGCGTGAAAAACACAAACCCTTCCTTTTCTTTCCTGTTGTGTTGTCTTTGCTAGGGGAATTGGAGTTCCCTCTTTTGAGTTCTTAGTCTTGTTAATATAAGACTTTAGAAACAGACTGGAAGGCAGCTCTGAGACAATTTTATTGGAGTTTGAAAGAAAAACAACAGAGTAGCCCAACTGTAGGTTTGGGAGCTGCCAGGAGAAGAGGAAGAAAGAGAAGATAGAGAAGTGTGTGGGGGGGAGAACTTTTTGAGTTAAG
The DNA here is from genome assembly GCA_004026605.1 of Ondatra zibethicus. Taxonomy (NCBI): domain Eukaryota; kingdom Metazoa; phylum Chordata; class Mammalia; order Rodentia; family Cricetidae; genus Ondatra; species Ondatra zibethicus. The sequence continues at coordinate 111,126 of PVIU01005256.1, read as the reverse complement.
GGCCAAGGAAATTGCATGTTCAGCACCAGAGGTCATTAGCAGTGCCAAAGTAGGCAAGCAGCAACATGGTGGAAGGTGTGGGCAAGCTTCAGGGAAGGCACGGGGTAGCCCAATGTATCACTGAAAGCACACTTAGGGCTCTGGCCAGCCTCTGAAAGAAGAACAGGTAGAAGGCATGTAAAATAAGTAAATAAATAAGTTCTAACTCAGAAAAGTGGGCAGGTTCGGCAGTGTGGCTTGATGGTGACCCTGCAAGCCACTGTTCCAGGACAGGGTATTCTGGGGGAGAAAAGCCAGTTATCACATTAACTATTAATAATAATTAAAGATGATAATTAATAATTAAACATTAATAATAATTGAGGATAATTATTCCTCTCACATTCTTGCCTGTCTTTAGAAGACTCAGCTCTCCTGGAAGTAGCCAGGTGACTGATAGGCTCTACCAGATTTACTCTGAAGGGAGGAGACAACAGTATATAATGTTCTAACCTCTCCTCAGACTCCTACTCAGAGCCAGAGGTATTCCATTCTTCTTGCCAGGAGAAAATAGTGTTAGTTTAATGAGACTCAATAGAGCCTTTTTATATGGCATTTTAAATCCTTAAGGGAGACAAAGCTATTGAGCGTGGTGGCACCGGCCTTTTATTCCAGCACTCGGGAGGGGGCAGACACCGACAGTCTCTGAGTTCTGGGCTAGCCTGGTCCACAGAGCTAGTTTCAGGACTGTTCCACAGAGAAACTCTGTCTTGTTGATTGAGGTTTCTGTCCTGCCTGGTCCCACAGCCATTCAGTCCCAAAGAAATACACATTAATTATAAACTAGTTGGCCTATTAGCTCAGGCTTTCTTATTAGCTAACTCTTACATCATACATTAACCCATAATTCTTGTCTGTGTTAGCTGTGAGGGTTGGTATCTTTCATCAGCAAGGCATTCTCATCTTGCTTCCTCTGTGTCTGGGTGATGACTGCAGACTCAGTCCTTCCTCTTCCCAGAATTCTCCTGTTCTGGTTGTCCCACCTATACTTCCTGCCTGGCTAAAGGTCAATCAGCATTTTACTAAAGCAATACAACTGACAAATCTTTACAGGGTAGAAGACCATTGTCCCACAGCACTGTCTCAAACAAACAAAAAACCAAACCAAAATGAAACAAAGCAAAAACAATACAAAACAAACAGCAATAGTAAGAGTGGCAAAGTCAGTGTTTACCAGGAAGATGGAGTAGAAGGCCCAAAGTCTACCACTACACAGGGATGGAGCCTTAACAGCCTCTGAGGCTAACAATTCCAGCTTTCTTACCTAATACCAGGAGCAAAACTGAGCTCAGGCACAGGAAACACAACACAATAAACAGTTACCGTCATTCAGCTGCACTGAAGATCGGCCATCCAGACCCCTGCTGCAGGGCTCTGCCTGAGTTGGCTCTCAAGGCCACCTTGTCCTGAGGGTTACCCCCGAGCTACTGGTGGATGTGTGGATTTGGAGGCAGGCTCCTTCCCAAGGAGCAAGGATCCCCAACAGCTCAGCTCTAGCCTTCATCTCTACCCTGCTTTTCCTGGCCTTGCCCTGACTTCATTTCCTGCTCTCTGTCCTGATGCCCTGGTGAGTCCTGTACGGAACGAACCGAAGATCCCTTTGTATTCCCACAGCCCCTACATCTTTTCTCTCCCCCGTATACTTCCCCAGAAGCCCCATTTGTGTTTAAGTCCCTATCCTGGCGTCTGTTCCTTCAAGGATCAGAACTAACATGCCTCCCTGTTAACCGGGAATTTTGTCTATGTCATCTGACATCAAATGGAGCCAGGTGTTGGTTCAAGAGTTTGGTTCAATGGTTCACATTCAGCTGATTGGAATGGATCATGGAGTTCCCTGGCGAAGTCAGGAGTAGGGAAAGCGAGGGCCCTGGGGAAGAAGAGGTAGGGCTGGACGCTGTGCAGCCTTTGTGAGCCTGGAAGCTGACGGTGGGGTGTGTGTCATGGTCACTTGTGATTATCTCAGGTCTTTTTCTTTAATATTTATCCCTGAGTTTTATTTTATAATAAATGGTAAAAGGAATCACAATAGGGGCCTGTCATCAATGTATATGAATTACAATGGTGACTTCTCTGCTATGTGAATAGCTGTTCCCTCCTTTATCATTAGGTAATTGTCTGGGTTATGAGGTGGGGCCCACAGGTGGTTCTATTCCCTAACAGTCTAGGAAGTTATGCGTTCAGACACAGCTGCCTCCACAAAGAGCCAAAAGAATATGGCTAATATCCACATAAAGGAATGCAGAACACAAAAGTGGAAGTGAGTTGCTTTGTCAGGGTGGAGCAGCATGAAGGCAAGAGCCAGACAAGGAAGAGTTTGTTTAGAGAGGATATTTGAAAAAGGATGAGAGACCAAAATCTCATCTTCTGAATGACCTTGGTGGTCTGGGAGGAAAGAACGAGGAACAGGCCAGATTTGATGTCACATCACCTTCCCTGGATGGGCTTCTTCACTTCTTACCTCCTCCTTCTGCAATGCCTTCCAAGGGGAGTTATGCAGCAGATTTGAGAAACTCCATCTCTTCATGCTAAAAGAAACACAAATGTCATGAGTTTTTTCGCAGTTGCAAGACAAAGTATAGTTAGGAAAGCAAGTGCAGAAGCCTGAATAACACATGAATTGCACACTGTGGCTACTCCAGTGCTGTTTACTGGGGTTCAGCCAAGCCTGGGTCTAGCCATCTAGCCACCCGTGGGCCTAGCGTTACAAGTTGAATCTTCTGCCTTCCCTACAGTCTTAGTTTGGGTTCTTATTGCTGTGAAGAGACACCATGACCACAGCAACTTTTATAAGAAAAACATGTAATTGGTGGGGGGGGGGCTTGCTTGTGGTTTCTGAGGTTTGGTCCATTATCATCATGGCGGGGAGCATGGCAGCACACAGGCAGACAGGGTGCTGGAGGGATCGCTGAGAGTCCTACATATTGCAGGCAACATGAAGTCAACGGAAAGTGACACTGAGGGTAGTGTGAGCAGGAGCCCTCAAAGCCTGCCCCACAGTGAGACACTTCCAACAAGGCCACACCTCCTAATAGTGCCACTCCCTTTGGGGGTCATTTTCTTTCAAACTACCACATCTATAACACCATCAAAAACTCTACATGCTAGGTTGTTAACTCCCAAGGCCTCAGGATGGGACCCTGTTTAGATACAGGATCTTTAAAGAGATGAAGAAGTTCAAACAAGGTCATTGGGCTGGGGCCTAATCCAGTAAAACTAGAGTCCTCATGAGAGGAAGGTGAACTCTTGACACACAGAGGAAGGGAACATAGCGGGCAGAGGCATACTGAGGAAGCAAGGCCTAGGACAGATCCATCCCACAGCCCTCAGAAGGAAGTAATCCTGGGAAATCCTCAGGTCAGATACACAAGCTTCAGCTGTGTGAAGTAAGTTCTGTTACTCCCACCTCGAGAGAATAAGACCACTATAACAATTTTGAGCCAAATTTGAAGCAAGCTTTAATTAACTATTGACCAGGATGATGGACTCTGGGCAGGTCCATTTCTGAATTCCCCGAAAATGGTGGCAGGTCCCATTTTGCAGAGGCTGAAAAGGGCAAGCCCAGAAGGCCATCAGTGCTTCCCATCAGATCCAACTGGGGGCAAGCGAGTGTCCTGACAAACTTCCTGCCTTCATACCCTCATATATACCCCCCCCCCGCCTACATTCAATCAGGGGCAAGCATACATCCTGATGTGTTTCCTGTCTCCATACCTCCTGCCTACATGCGATCTAGCACAGCCAGGGCTGTTGGGTCAACCAAATTTATTTGTGGCTTGTTATCTTATATGACAACAGCCTCCAGCGTTCAGGAAGTATCTGTCCTTGGGCAAGGGGTTTACAGGTCAGAGGCATTTTTGTTTTATCTCTTAGGCACAGCAATTAAAACTTAAAACATAACTTTGACTCTCATAGTCCTGTTTAAGCCACTAGAGTGTGTGACACTTTGTTAGAGCAATTCAGGGAAAGACATACAGCATCTCTTCTCCCTCAGATCTGCTACCCCCTCAACATGGAGCTTAGGCAAAGATAGTCTGGTCACTGGAGAGTGATGGGGGAGAGGGGGGGTACTAGGCTTGGGAGCAAGTAAGCAGTCAGGTTTCTGGGTGAGAATTTGGCCATCAGATGGAACTGGCCAAAAGCTCAGGTGACAGTGAACACAGATGTTATTGCAGAGAGACGAGTTAAATTAGAGAGACAAGATTCAGATTAGGGCTAGAACTTGGAATACAGTCCGTGGTAGCTCAGTCACACTGCAGTCCAAAGGGAAGAAAAATGAGGCGAGAAGAGGGACATAGAACCTAAAGAGTGAGTTGTCAAAAGTGTTCCCTTTGTCCCCGAGGGCCTGAATGACACCTCAAACTCACATCTTGACATGGCTGAAAAAGAAGGCCCCGTTGGCCCTGGGTCAGAACAAGACACTTGAGCAGTTTCAACTTGCTGGGTGTGATGTGATGGTCCAGTCACTTTGCTGGGGGCAAATCAGGCTTCTGTGACAGACACTACATTATAGCAAATCATGACTGTCAAGAGCTAACCAATGCCCCAGGCAGAGCCTGCAGTATCTTAATGCCCAAACTAAGTCCCCAAAGTAAAACATTTCACAACATTGTTTTATTGACTCTGGTGTTTTTTGACATCTGGAGGGGTGGTTTCCTGCGAAAGCATTATTTCCATCTCCCCATGCACCACTCGAATGCTTCCAATACAAATCTGAGGGCACCAAACATAAATTTTCCCATTCAGAGGCACAAACTTAACATATGTGCTTGCTAAAAACGGCTCTGCAGTGGGATGATGATGCCCAGTGCTTAAGAACTTTCTCTTTCACCTTAATTTGTGGAGTCTCCCTTCCCTGCCCCCATGAAGGCCAAGTGCACCTAGGAAAAGAGCAGGAAAAATGAGAGAGGGTGGTGACCTTGGAGCCTTTTGAAGAGGCAAGGTGTGGCACGCAGGGGGTAACCTTGGGGGTCTTCAGAAGAGGCAAGATGTGGCATGCCCTGCCTAAGGATTGGCGACAGTGGAAGTTGAGAAGAGGGATTCCAGGTGACAGTGACATCGTCAGAGGAGATGGTCTCTTTTCTAGTGAACTAATTTATTTATTGAACATCAATTGGGTGCTGAGAGAAACTAGTCCTGGTTTGCAGGGAACAGAGAGCCCGCAGGAAGCAGCCTTTCAGGGCTTTTAGACCTACGTACGTCAGCTGACAGCCTCTGCCCAGTTAAACTGCTTCGGGAGACCTCCCCACTATTTCTATGTGTGTGTTCTGGTCATCCTTTCTCAAGAGTACTACTGGTAGACTTCTGACTTATATTGACACTTCGCAAAATTGCCTCTGTCCTTTGAACCTTTCCACTCCCTTCACTGCTGGAGTTCCCCTGAAAGGGCAGCCTACAGCTACCACCTCTTCCATGAATCCTCCATTCTGTGATGGGTGCTGGGAAGAAGGAAGCCCATTCCTCGGCAGTTCTGGCCCAGCCACAGAAGAAGCAAGATGTGACTGCCTCGCTGAAAAAGGTACTCAGCCATGTGGCTAACACAGATAAGAATAATGGGCTAATAAAAGTTGTAAGAGATGCTAGGCCAATCAGTTTATAACTAATGTAGACCTCTGTGTGATTTATTTGGGACTTAAGGACTGTGGAAACCAGGCAGGACAGAAAACCTCAGTCAACAAAATGGCGTCTAGTCTTTTACACCAGTGCAATGTGGACCAGATGGACCTGAACTTAACTGGTTCAGTGGTCCCCTGGGTCTCCTTTATGTCCCCTGTATTCTGTATCGCTCCAGCCTCTTGCTGGACTTAACTATTCGCTTAACCTGCAAGCATCTCAAATTAGTGCCATCACGAGAGAATTTCTGCTCTCCCCTCCGCTATGCCAGCATATCTCCCCCATTTTGTAAAGGAAGCAGCTTTCCTGGTTAAACCCAAACAATCCTGTCTTTACTGACCCTTTCTCCTCACCTCCACCTGACCCAATGAATATTTCTAAAATCTCTCAGTTTCCCTGACTTCTCATCACTCCTGTGACGACCTTGCTGAGATCTATTATTTTTACAGCATGTGAGTGATGATAAGACATCTTTTTGAAAATGTAAATTAGATCATGCCTTTTATCTGCTTCAAATTCTCCATTCTCATCATTCACCAAATGAAATCCAAAGTCTCTACTCCGACCTCCAAGGACTACATTCTGGCCCCTGCTAGGTCTCTGATCCCCCTTCCTCCTACTCTGCTCCTTGATTTTTTAAATCTTGTCCATGAGTATGTCACACTTGTTACTGTTTCTGGAGCCTTCGCTTTTCTTCTGACTATTAGGGACATTTTTCCCCGGACCTTTCCAAGGCTAGTTCCATCTCACCATCCATATTCATTTTAAATACATTCTCATAGAGACCCCACCTTGACTATTTGTTGGAAAAGATATCATTGCCACCAGATCTCATCTTGCTGAATTATCTTCATAACTCTCATAGCAGATGCATGTATGTATGCATATATGTATGCATGCCTGCATGCATGCCTGCCTACATGTATTTGTGCATTTTGGATCAGTCTCACAATGTAGCCCTAGACGGCCTGGAACTTATTATGTAAACCAGGCTGGCCTCCTATTTGCTGTAGTCATCCTGTTTCTATCTTGCAAATGCTGGGGTTATAGGCCTGATCTACCAAAAAACCCTGAAACCCCCCCATTAATTTTGTTGTGTTCTTTTTACCTTGAGCATAAGTTCTATAAATGCAAGGAACTTGGTCATTTGGCAAATTTGCAACCTTATTGGCTCTTGATGAATTATACCATCTTTGATGTCTTGCCTTCAAAATAGCCCTCGGAGGAACTCTCCTCATACCAATGCCTTGAAGAGTGTGATCCCAAACCGAAAAGGGAATCTTGTGAACAGGGATGGCCTGTGTGGTTAACAGGGAGTCTCAAAAATGATGGAACATAAACTTCTGAGACAAGGTCACAAAAGCCATCCAAACTCCTGCCTTGCTTTCAAGGACCACTTCCTCTGGGGGAAGCCAGCTGTTCAGTTATGAGGATATTAAACCGGATGTATGGAAAATCCCCGTGGTGAGAAGTTCATGCTGCCACGCTGCTAACATCAGCCATCACTTTGGCAATGATGAATGTCACATTGCGGAAGTGGATCCTCCACCTCCATTAAGCCTTCAGGTGACTATGTCACTCCTTCTGACACCTTCACAATAACCTCTGGAGAGGCCTCAAGCCAGAAGCACTCAGTTGAAATACTTCTAAAGTCCTGAGCACATGGGGTAGTTAATATTTATCTTAAAATATTTCATGTAGTTTTTGAAGTCATTACGTTTTTGGACTCGTGATTAGCTAGCAATAGAGAGCATCCTACAACTCCTTTATGCTGTTGGCATGTGTCTTTCTGCCAGGGACAGCATACTTCCGAGGACGAGAAAGCTCACCAATGGACTCACCCCGACAATTTCTCATCACAGGATGTCAGAGGGCCAGACTTGAATTGTGTGGCTTGTTTAGATGGGTCCAGATACCCTTCTTTCCATCCTCACAGTGGAAGGACGTGGTGTCACCTACAACCTCCAGCCGATTGTACGCACACCCAATTAACCTGTTTCCAAGTACGCTGTATAGACATCTAAAAACCTTGTGGGCTGGGAGGATTGTTCAGTAATCTTAAAAGCACTTGCCACCAGGCCAGGTGACTTGAGCTCAGTGCCTGGAACCTGCATGCAAGAAGAGAGTTGGCCTTTAAAAATCATCCTCTGGTCTCCACACGCATGCCATACCCCATGCCTGCACACACACGCACAAAGTAAACGACTCAGTGTTAAAAATATTAAAAAGATGGTTTAAGTAAAGAGTTGATGCACGTCCCATACACCAGAGACAACAACCGGGAGACCGTGCAGCTCAGATGTGCAATCCTCATCTTATACCATGTTTATTTGTTTTCAAAGTTTATTATGCTTTTTGAAGTTTTGTGTTAACTGACAAATAAAACTTTTCAGTCATATTTGCCATGCACGTGTATCGTCAAATGGCTACACTGACTAATTACGACAGCTTTCCTGCATATGCTTATCATTTTTGTGATAAGAGTATGTAAAACCTATTTTCTATTCTCCATATTGCACAACAGTCATCTTAAAAATTGTCCACTCTCACTGAAACTTTGCATCATTTGACCAAGGCTTCCTCAACTAGCTCTTCAGCCCCTGCCGGCTCCAGCTCTCTCCTAATCTCTCTTCTGCTCTCCCTGTCTGTGACTTCAGCTTTAGAGTCTTCATATAAGTGATGCCATGAAATATTTCTGACTTCTTGCACTTGATGTAATGTGTCACCATGCTACCCCCCCCGTGTTCATATCGCATACCCCACAAGCACTCCCACAATGCTCATTCATCAGCTCCTCTACTGACGGACACAAACATTGTTTACTGTGACTAATGCCGCAATTAGCATGAGGTTGCACATATGTACTTCCTTCACAGCTAGACAAACAAAAATCTGACCCCTGAACCTCTCAATTCCTATTCTGCCCTGAACTCTACCCATAGCTCTAGGCCAATATGTTTACATCTGTGGAAATGGAAATCCCAGTATTTGGCATCTCAGAAGTGGGACACATTATAATTTCTCCCTTAATAGTAAAGAAAATATCTTTGCATCTAATAGTTCTGTTAGTGGCAGGATTTTCAAAAAAAAATGGCAACGTTCTCAAGGGCATAAGTTGGTCAAAAAGTAAGTTTTGAAATGAATTCTATTATGTAGATTTGTGGTTTAAGACTTTGTAAAATATGTAGATAAAGATAATTACCATAGTAAAAAATAACAATATATTTAACATGGTTGACTTTTTTTTGGTAAGCAGTTAAAAATCAATTTATTTAATAAAATCATTATTACGTGTATTTCTAAATTTATTTTTCTTTGTATTCAGTGATGTGTATGTATACACATCAATGCACTTTGCACGGAGGACAGAGGCATAGGACCCAATGGATCTGAAGTTACAGGTGGTTGGGAGCCCCACCAGATGTGGGTGCTGGGAGTCAAACCTGGGTCCTCTGCAGAGCAGTATGTGCTCTTAACCACTGAGCCACTTCTCCAGCCCTACAAACTTGTTATTTGTTAAGACCCAAGTGTATTAGAACTCTGAATCTGATTGGACAAATAGAAGGTTCTTTTGTTCCTTAGATCCTGAAAGGGGCTTGGAACTGCAAACCTATTCACTGGTCTGTTTTCTCTGCACATGGTCCACCTACACCTGTGTAGGAGGAGGGCCCGCTTGTTTGTCCCGGCCGCCTGGCTAGCTTAGACCCGAAATAACCACACAGAAACTGTATGAATTAAATCACTGCTTGGCCCATTAGCTTCTTATTGGCTAACTCGTACATTAATTTAACCCATTTCTATTAATTTGTGTATCACCACAAGGTCGTGGCCTACCAGCAAAGTTTCAGCATGTCTATCTCCACCTGCGGCTCCATGTGTCTCCCTGACTCTGCCCTTCTTTCTCCCAGCATTCAGTTCAGTCCTCCCTGCCTACCTAAGTTCTGCCCTGTCAACAGGCCAAGGCAGTTTCTTCATTCATTAACCAATAAAAGCAACACATAGTCAGATGGACCTCCCACACCACACCTGGATTTTCATTATCTACATATAAATCTGAATTGGTCTGCAATTAAGTCTTTGGATAGTACAATATTCAATGCAATGCTCGAAAGTCACAAGAATACAAATGCAGAAAAAGGAAGGAGCTAGAGGAGATGTGGAACCACATGCTTTAATGGGAGAGCAGTGATCTGTCTTCACCCTGGGGTCTAAAGAACGAGAACTTTTCTAGTGGAAGGCAGGATTGAAAAGCAAGTCTTGATAATCAGGTATTGGCTGCTATTTCCTCCAAGGCCTTGCTACCCTAAGCTCTGGAATTATTTGCGAGGTCAAAGTATCCTTTTCTTAGACGGGATCACAGATGAAAAGAGAAAAGACTAATGAAGCCTCTGAGTGCCACCCCCAAAGCTGGAGAGAATTCATGCCTCCTGGTCTCGAGGCCTTTCTAAGGAAGCAAACAGAGAGGCTGGGCCACAGCAGAGCCTCTTTGTTGGTTCTCTCCTTCTCGTTTTTTTAACCCAGCTAGAGCAGCATTCTCTTAGAGGCATAGGAGACCGCAGCGGGCTGTGACGCCTGAATCGGAAGGGCTGGAAGCATTTTCGGAGGGATCCAAGTGCAGAAGGTGCAGCTATTATGTTATGAGTCGGAATGTTAACAGTTCTCAGCACATGTATCCTAATGATGTTGATCCCCAGGGAGGAGGTCAGCCCTTGTTCCAGTGATCCAGCCATTACTGAAAACATTCTGAGAATGCATGTCTCTCTGGAAACTGTCTTCCAGCCGACAGTACGTTCTTTAGAATTGTCTTGATGATGGTAAATCTGAGTCTTTTGAATCTGAATTTTGGCCCATATGTAACAGGTAATTTTCTAGCCATACAAACCCAGGGGAATACTCAAAGAATTAAACAATGACATAAGCCTATTACCGCCCAGCTCAGGCCCACCGGCTGCTTTGCTGGGGTTCGGACCTACCTCACTCTGTCTCCAGGTGTAGGTCTGTGGAGGGGAAGGAGCACTGGGGTGGCTGGGGAAGTGAACATTAATTGGTTTTTTGTTTCGTTTTGTTTTTTTTACATGAATGAGCTTGTATTGTTCACCCATTCTCCTTCTTAACTTTGTAATTGCTTGGTTGTCCCAAAGACGCTGGAGCTAATTCATGCAGGTAGCTTTTCTTCAAAGTGGCCTTCCATCATTTCTTTCCCTCCTCGTTCTTCCGACTCTCAAGCCTGAAATGGAAATCTGTCCAGTTCACATGTCTTGTAGGGAACTAGAAGAGAGAACACAAAGCCATCAAAGCAAGTGATGTATATTTGTGGTATGTTTATGGAGAAGAGAAAGCTAATGGGCCTGACCTAAGGATATGTGGGATCACCACACATCCCATGTACACCCAAAGACCACACTTTACCCACAAGTACACTCAATTATTATGTCCAAAAAAAGTGAGGGGCTATTGACAGGTGGCTCAGCTGATAAAGTCACTCTGGACCTTCCTTTGTTTCTGCTCAAACACCTTCCTCCTATCAAGCTTCCCCTCTTTTGGTTTGTTGTTGTTTTGTTTTTCAAGACAGGGTTTCTCTGTGTAGCCCTGGCTGTCCTGGAACTCACTCTGTAGACCAGGCTGGCCTCGAACTCAGAGATCCACCTTCCTCTGCCTCCCAGGTGCCGTGATTAAAGGTGTGTGCCACCACTGCCAGCTGATTTTTGAACAATAGCCACTTTGTACCCTAACTGCAGCCTTGTCTTCGTCTTGCTGTGCATCTTAGTTCCTGCTCTAGTGCTACGAAGAGACACCACGAACAGGGCAACTCTTTGGGGGGCTTGCTTACAGTTTTGGAGGGTTTGCCCATTGCCATCATGGTGGGGAGCATGTGTCAGAAAGGCAGACATAGTGCTGGAGAAGTACCTGAGAGCTACATCCTGATAAGATAGCAGAGAAAAAGAGGAAGAGGGAGAGAGGGAGAGGAGAGAGAGAGAGAGAGAGAGAGAGAGAGAGAGAGAGAGAGAGACTGAGAGAGACAGAGAGAGACCTGCAACCTGCAGAGGGATTTTTCTTTGGGTCACCAGCTCACACACGCAGAGTGACGTAGAGACTTATTTTTGACTATGAAAGCTCAGCCTTAGCTTAGGTTTGTCCCTTGTTAGTTCTTATAACTTAAATTAATCCATAGTTTTTACTATATGTTCTGTTGCATGCCTTGTTACCTCATCTCTGTGCACAACAGAGACTGGGCCTGGTGTGGGGCTTTGGAACCTCAAAGCCCACACTCCCAGTGACACACTTTCTCCAAGAAGATACCTCTTCATTCTTCCCAAACAGTTCCACTATTTGGTGACTAAGTATTCAAATATATGAGCCTATGAGGACCATTCTCATTCAGACATCATACTGTGTCTTCTTCCATAGCCCTCAAAAGCACACAGTGCCTTGATTTTGTTTATTCAATGTCTTTTACTAAAATGTTGCTCCAAGAGCCAAGTATCCTTTGCGTCTCCAGTGCTGACACAGTATGGCATAGTAAGTACGAAGTATTTGTTCACTGATTAAATCAGCTGTTTGCTTCTATTGCCTGAAGACAAGGAATCACGGCCACAGAAGTGCTGCAATTATCCCAACAACCTCCTTGAAGTATAGTTTTCTGGAAATGTCATTATCTCAGAACATTAAACAGTTTTGAAGTCTATCCCACAATGCAATTTTTAGATAGAAAAAAAAATCATCTTAGATAAAATGTAGTGTTCCTAAATGTTGTAGGAAGTCTACCATTCATTCATGGAAAGAACACTTTTTCTTTATTATTTATTCTTAATGATATTTATTCATTCATGAGGGAAACTTTTGTTCAGCTCTGTGAAGTACAAACACGTCAGAGGAACACTGGGGGACTCTGTCTTTTGTCATTTTATAACCTTCTTGGCCCTATGTTGTTGGAGAATATTACTTTAACTAGGGAAAGATGTGTTACATTTGTTTATGCTGTAGAATATTGCTTTAACTGTGTAAAGGTGTGCTACTTCTGTTTATACTGCATTTGATTAACGATGTAAGGATGTGTGTTTAATTATGTTACAATGTGTTGCATCTGTTGCACCTTGCCTGCCTTAGGCACCTGATTGGTCTAATAAGGAGCTAACAGCCAATAGCTAGGCAGGGGAGGAATAGGTGAGGCTGGCCTGCAGAGAGAATAAATAGGAGGAAAAATCTAGGCTCAAAAGGAAGGGATTAATGAAAGGAAGGAGGAGAGAATGAGGGAGATGGGGCCGGAAGCCAGGCAGTTGTACTATAGACATAGAGAAGCAGTGAAAGTAAGATATACAGAGGTGAGTAAGGTAAAAAGCCCCAAGGTAAAGGTAGATAAAGAGAAACAAGTTAGTTTAAGTTAAAAGAGCTAGCCAGAAACATGTCTAAACTAGGCTGAGCATTCAAAACTAATAATTGATCTCTGTGTCATGATATGGGAGCTGGTTGATGGCCCAACAGAAAAACCCTGGTACACTATGTGTTCAAGGAAAAGGTGCCCTTAAGTTAGCAAAGCTCAGCATTTAATAGGGCAGGTGAAAACTCCTGTCCCAGATGCTGATGTAATATTTTTGGTAATATTATCCAACATGGAAGTAATATAACTTTCTACTGTTAACCTCTAAACTTAGTAGTGCAAAACAGTACACTCTGTGGATCAGTAATTTGGACAAGGCACTGTGGGACTAGGTTCATATTGGAGTCTCAGCTGCGTGAGTCAAGTGACTGGAAACAGCTGAGTTGGGCTTTAGTTCCGGGGTGGCCTGTGGTTCCTGGATAGCCTGTGGTTCTGGGATAGCCTGTGGTTCTGGGATAGCCTGTGGTTCTGGGATAGCCTGTGGTTCTGGGATAGCCTGTGGTTCTGGGATAGCCTGTGGTTCTGGGATAGCCTGTGGTTCTGGGATAGCCTGTGGTTCTGGGATGGCCTGTGGTTTTGGGATAGCCTGTGGTTCCGGGATAGCCTTTAGTTTTGGGGTAGCCTATGGTTCTAGGATGGGCTTTAGTTCTAGGATGGGCTATAGTTCTAGAAGTTTCCAGGGTCCCTTGAGTGGCTAATTTACAGCTCTTCAAGTTGAACTGAATGTTCTGCTCACAGGTCTGGTGCTTGAGAAAGAAAGGCTGGAAACTTGTCAGCTCTCTGCATGCTGCCTCTTCATAGGACTACTTGGAACTTCGTCTACTGAGGTGAGCGTCAGGTAGCTGGTGGAGTCACATGTTCCAATTGGTTGGGAAAGGTGGATGGTTCCTTGTGATCTTGGAATTCACAGAATGTCAGTGTCAATTCATGGGCATCAAACAAGGCATAAAGACCATTCTGTATCCAAAGTAGAGGAGTCAGACTCCACCTCTCGACAAAGACTGTGAAGAATTGGCTGTGCTCTATATCTGCGCTACTATCGGCAGTGTGCTAAGTTTTGTCTCGCCTCTTTTAAAATCTTAGAACATCTTATGAAGTAGATGGAGCGATTATTTCCATTTTACCAGTAAAGAAACTGAGTCGTTGAGAGAAATAACATCCAGCATAGCCCATAGTTATGCTTTATACAGGGCTATCCATTGTTGGGTAGTAAAGAACTCAAATTCAATTTCCTTCCATCCATAAAGTGAATTGATTGAATTCTCCCTTCTTAGAAGAGGTTCCAGGACAGACAGAGAAAAGTAGAAGACTCCTAAGGAAAGGCCATTTGCCTGGTCACAAGATGAACTGTGTCTAAACACCAGGTACAAGACAAGAGAGACAATTGGGGTCCCAAAGAAGATGGTTCTGCAGCTCTCAGAAAAAGGAGCTATGTCTCAGAGTGTCTGTGAACCATAGCTGGTAACTCTAGACTAGGGCATTGGGGGTTTTTTTGTTGTTGTTTGGTTTTGTTTTTGAGACAGGTTTCTCTGTGTATCCCTGGCTGTCCTGCTGTCCTGGAACTTGCTCTGTAGACCAGGCTGGCCTTGAACTCACAGAGATCCGCCTGCTTCTGCCGCCCCCCACCCCCAGTGCTGGGATTAAAGGTGTGTGCCACTACCACTTGGCATTGAGTTTGTTAGGGCAAATGAAAGAGAATACAAATTGCCAATTGCTTTTTCTATTCCTTCTTTAACCTTAAAAAAATACTTTCAAATTTCTAGAACCAAGCAAACAATCCCACATTCATGAAGCAACTCAATCAGTGCAACCCATATGTAGAATGGAAAGACTGGGACAGAAGGAAAGGAAACTAGGATTTCTGGGTCCTTCCTCTCTCCCTCCCTCCCTCCGTTCCTCCCTCCCTCCTGCCTATGAATGTGTATGGCGGGGCATGAGTGCACCCAGACAGAGCTGTCAGAGTGTAGCATTCCAGGGTCCGCCCTCACCTTCCTGCTCTTCAAGACAGGCTCCCTTTGCTGCTGTGTGAACCAGACTAGCTGATCGAAAGGCTTCTGGGGATTTGCGATGGGAGCACCAGGCTTAAGGACACTGTTGCTTACAACATTCCCGTGGATTCTGAGGATTCTCAGATCCTCGGGGTTTGTCTGGCAAGAACTTGGCTTAGAGAGACTTGAAAGGAATGCCCACACCCAGCACCTCTCCAGGGTTGCCCACTCCAGTGACACAAAGTGCTATGTGGGATTTCCCTATGCTCCTCCTCCTTACCTGGAAGTAGGTAGGGTTGGTGCAGCTGGACTCTGCCCCCTGCCGGGGGCAACTCATCTTCAGAGGGTAATCAAGCTCTCGCTTGCTGACTGACTGCTTTGTTGATGTTTTCTTGTCTGATTCATAACCTATTGGAAACAAGATGAAGCAAGACCTTTCAATAGGTCTGGTGTTAGTCAATCTGGTTTATGCTTCCATGTTTGACAGGCAACAGATTTTAAAAGATAAATCCTAGTTTTGTGAAATATGTGTGTGTGTGTGTTTCAACTGAAAGACTGAGTAATTTACCAACTGCTTATCTCGCACATGGAGCACTTTATAAACAACCCTTCTTTGCTTCTTCATCGCATATGCTCCTTAGATGTTTGTTACAGGCCCAACTCCATCCTAGCTCTAGGCGGGTGGTCATGTAGACTTAATTCCTGCTCTCATGGAGATCATAGTCAAAGGAGAAAAGAGAAACTGAGCAATCCCCCCAACTACTATGGATAAGTGGTTTTCAAGTAGAAGACATAAGGTAGCAAATGAAAACATAAACGTATTGACTTAAATAGAGCCCCTCAAGGGTCAACAAAGAGCCATCGAAGGAAAAGCTGGTAGATAGGAGAGTCAAGCAAAAAGCTGGGGTGACGCTATTCTAGGGGTGAGACAATGAACTCAGGTTGGCGGGAAGCAGGAAGAAGTGGAGCTTGATGGGGCAGGAGCTGAAAGCCAAGAGCAGGGCCTGGGCTTTTGACTTCTTCCTGAGATGAATTTGGCTTAGATCACTCCTTAACATCATCAAACTGACTGAGAGCAAAGACCCAGCTATTTAGTTAATCAGAGCCTAGAACATTCAAAGATGTGTCTTTCTTTTTCTTTTTAAAAGCTGCTGCTTCCCCACTTGGATGATGTGTGTGAGGTGTTAATAGCCAAGCACTAGCTGAATACAAAGATGGGATTCAACTGTGCAGATATTGTCTCATTTATTATTTTAAATGACATCATTCATTTTTACTTCCCCATAATCAAATATCACTGAGTATATCCGCTATGAAAATGCCTGAAAGGGTCAAAGAAGTCTGAGACACATCCTTTCTCTCTCTAGGAGTTTAATGGCTCAGCAGATGAACCAGTTTTGTGAACCACCCACAAAAGCACAGACGCAGGCAGTGAAGTTGACATTGTCTCCCATTTCACCTGCTCCATCACACAGCTCCGTTCTCCAGGGTCACAGAGCTCTATAGTCATTTTCTTCTAATTTTGTGGTTTTCATATTGATCATGATGTATTATGTATTTTCCTGGCTGTACTGGGAAAGAAAAGGACTGCCCTTGTTTGCATTACTGATTTACAACTGAAAAACACTGTACATGAGGAGACTACTTCCTGAAGCGAGTGTTTGTAGGTTGGAGCCTTTGGAAACTTGGGGGCACACAGATGTATTTTCAGGTGTTTGTGAGAATTCTCTTTCCTGTAGCGTGGATCCTTAGATTACTACGTGTAAGGGACTTTCCAAGGCATCACCAACACATCTAAGAAAACCAAGGCCCAGGAAGAGTAAGAGGAACATACGTGCAATATAAGATTCCTTTCATTAACTACAGATTATGGCTTTTGAGGGTTTTTTTGCACCATCTATTTTCTTGCAGATCCCATGCACCTTAAAAGACAGAAGTTCGTTATGACCTTCATCATGCAAATAAAGAAATGAAGGCTACATCTGTTCAGCAACTTCATTTTTTAAAAGAATAGGAGAGTTGGGATGAAAATATCCTGATTCCTGGGCTAGTGTTCATTCCAACTCCCTGACCCACTAGAATTTTTATAACAGATGTGATTATTGATATCTTTAGTTGGAGCATACTTTGTTTTCCTTTCACTAAGCACAGTGCACAACAATTACTAATCAGATCATAGCCATCGTACAATACCTTAATAGTTTTCTCTGCTTAGCTGCACTGGTTTTGAACATCTCCTAGTGCGCTGACTGCTCCCATAGAGCAATGATGAGGTTTCTGTGTCTTCCCCTTGAATCTGGATTACCAAGAGTACATGATGGAAGGAACTCAGTTCTAAGGCCACAGGAGTCAGACAGCTTCTGCCTGGCCCTTGTAAGATGCTCTCTCTTGGAACAAAGCCGCCATGCTATGAGGAAGGCCTGGATGAAGTCATGCTGAAGGTGCTCAGCTGACATCCCTGGCGGAGGCCCACCTATCTGTCTGCAGCGACACTAGACTTAGGAGTAAACGCTTCCATAATGAGTCCAGAGCTAGCAGACTTTTACTTATAAGTGCATGGTAGGGAGTCTGTGTGAGAAGCAGTACACTTAGCCTTGAACTTTGAGATCACAATGACACAATTTTTAAGCTACTGAGTTTGAGGGCGACGATCTGGATGCCAGGACTATCTGGCAAACCGTGGAGCAGCCTAGGTGGGGAAGTTTCATCCATGTCTATCCTGAGGCAACGCTCAGTACCAGGCAGATAGATTCCAAGTTGAAGGTCCCTTCCAAAGAGACCACATGAATATGCATAATTATAATTCAATGACCCCAACTTTTCTTTCCCTCTGACTCACATATTCTCCTTTTTGCCAATAAAATAAGGTAAAATATTAAAAACTGTACTTTTGGCCCAGTTTAGGATTGCTCATGTAAACATGGAGCCAGCTCAGTTTAAGAGTTGTCCTCAAGCCGGGCAGTGGTGGCGCACACCTTTAATCCCAGCACTAAGGAGGCAGAGGCAGGTGGATCTCTGTGAGTTCAAGGCCGGCCTGGTCTACAAGAGCTAGTTCTAGGAGAGCCAGGGCTGTTACACAGAGAAACCCTGTCTTGAAAAACCAAAAGGGAAAAAAAAGGAGTTGCCCTCAGGTGCCTTCCTTCTATGGAGCTGTCCCCCTGTGCTAACACTGAAGTTATTCCCCTCTCAGCCTCCCGGAAAGGATGGAGTGGCTGAATTAACGAAAAGGAAAGCCAAGGAACACCTTCAGGCTTAGAGAGAAATTTTCTCCAAGATTCGGCTCCATTGCCTAGGTTTTCTGTAGTAACAATAGATTTGCCTGATACGGCTGAGTCTGTTTTTGAGTCAGTGGCCTATGAGATGATAATCAAGGTATACACTTGTGTGTGTATGTTGTATGTGTATCATGGCATGCGATCACATGTGTGTAGGTGTTCTCATGCGCACATGTTTATAAGGGTCTAAGGTCTCTATCATTCCACACATATTGGTGCAGGGTCTTTCCCTGAACCTGGAGGTGTTATTATAGCTTGTCTAGCAAGCCAGCTTGCCCCAGAGAGTCCCTGCCTCCACCTTCCCTATTGGGATTCGAGGCAGGCTGCCAGCTTTTACACGGATTCTGGGTTCTGAACTCTGATCCTCAGGCCCACGTGGCAAGTGGGGTATGTTTTATCTGCTGAGTTATCCCCCACCCCATACTATTTTATAAAGGAAAAATCCCTTTCTCTCCAAAGTACAGAGAAATAGGATCACTTGGAGTTAAGTCACTGAGTGAAGGCAAGACTTTAAGATGAGCTTTTCATATAGGGAAAAAGAGAAACCAGATCTGACTGAGTCAACTTCTAGCGGATCATCACTCAAAGTCAACTCGTTTGAAAATGAAAGTCAGTGTTGCATGTGTACAGGTCATGTGACTCTGCAGACACTTTGTGACTGGGAAATAGAGATGCCTCCTGTGTAATGCAGTTGGAGGTATCAAGAAAGTCTCCACTCCAGGAGCTCTGAAAATGACCACAGAGGCTGCCCACCACACAACTCCACGGGGAGCCATTCGAGGAGAATGCCAGGGTCTTTTCAAGAATTAAGGGACTAGGGGCTGCTCTTCCAGAGATCTGGGTTTGATTCCCAGTACCCACATGGTAGCTCACAACCATCTGTAACCTCAGTTCCAGGAAATCCATTGTCTTCTTCTGGCTTCCTTGGGCACCACACACACATGCACACACACACACACACACACACACACACACACACACGTGTACAAACATACATGAAGGCAAAGCAAAACAATCAGTTACATAAAATCAAAAGAATTAAAGGACTAAAGGGGATTGGTTTCTGACAAGCACCTACTATGTTCTTAGTAAGTAGTCCTGAGCCTTGAAAATGTAACCAACCAATGGTCTGGTTGTGAGCACTGATATAGAGGAGAGTAGAAGGAATGATGGAAGCAAACCACATATGCAGATTTATTCAAGGAAATGCTGAAAAGTAAATCAGGAAATAAGGTTTAGAGTTTGCCAGAAGAGTGGTTTGGGGCAAGCATTGCGGGCATAAAAACGCCATTTGCAGTCTTCAAGGGTAAAGCATGTTTAAGGGGAGAAGGCTGGGAGCAGAGCAAGGCGGTTGGTTAAACAGGCCTGATTGGAGAGTCTTGGTGTCTTAGTCAGGGTTTCTATTGCTGCAATGAAACACCATGACCAAAAAGCAAACTGTGGAGGAAAGGGACAGGAATTCAAGAAGGGCAGGATCCTGGAGCAGGTGCTGATGCAGTGGTCATGGAGGGAAGCTGCTACTGGCTAGCTCCTCCTCGTGGACTGCTCAGCCTGCTTTCTCATGGAACCCAGGACCACCAGCCCCGGGATGGCCCCACCCACCATGGGCTAGGCTCTAGCTGCTTCAATCCCTAATTAAGACAATGTCTTACAGCCAGATCTTATGGAGGCATTTTCTTAATTAAGGTTCCTTCCTTTCAGATAACTTTAGTCTGAGTGTCAAGTTGATATAAGACTAGCTACACAGGTTGTCGCCTTGTAACTTCATTCTCTGTTAAGGAGGGAGACTTTGGTGGGCCCCAGGGAAACTAAATATAAACTTATCTGGGAGCTCAGGAGTCACAAAGCAGGCCAGTTGCTGCATATGTGTTATTGAAGTTAAAAAATTGGGCGATACTTTTTACATATCGAAGCCTTTAGTCATGGTCATATGGATCATCGCTTTGAGTTCGGCTCCCCAGATCATGGCATTCCAAAGTGAGGTCAGGAGCGGGAAGAAGCATCCTTTGGATCAATACGTGTGTGTGTGTGTGTGTGTGTGTGTGTGAGAGAGAGAGAGAGAGAGAGAGAGAGAGAGAGAGTACATTGAGTTGTGTATAGGAGTAGTTGGTGGTAATGTCAGTGGCCACTGTCAAGCTCAATAGTCTGATCAGGGCTGTCCAGTGGTTAACTGGACTTGACCTAACAATGGGGACATAGAGACACCCCCTTCACCTACTTTGTAACTTTGCACTAGACTCATCTAACTCAAGGTTTTTAAACATATACTTTAGGATAGCGAAATTAATTATAGTATTATGGACTCGATGTTTGTTTTTCCCTATCAAAAATACATACACTGGAGTCTCAGTTTCCAGCGTGGCTGAGAAGAGATGAGAACTTCAAAAAAAAATAATTAAGATCAAATTAAGTCATAAAGATGGGACCCTAATCCAATAGGATTAGTGCCCTGAAACAAAGATACAGCAAAGAAACAACTCTTTCTTCCCCTCCTGTCCTCCTGCCTTCCCTCCTCACTCTCTTTCTCTTCCCTTCTCTCTTTATCTCTCTGCACACTAAAGGAATGGTTATCTGAAGACATGGCTGAGAAGGTAGCTGTCAGATAGCAGAAGAAATCTCACCAGGAATCAAGCCATCGGCCCATTCAGTCTGGATCTTGATTCCAGGGTTTAAAGGAAACAAGTGTCTTATTTAAGCCAGCCGTTCTGTGATGTTTTGTCATGCAGCCCACAGCAATAGAAATAGTGATGATGTATAAAATGTATGGAATTATTGTTATAGGTGTTAAGTATTTTACATCTATGTCTTCCATTCAAGCAAACTGAAGCCCAGGAGCTTGCCAGAGGAAATCAGCCAATGCAGATGTGAAACAGAATTCAGTCTGAGCCAAGGTTCCCTGAGTTCTCCCCTAATTTACACCACTGGCCACAGTGACACTGGGAAAATTATCAGACCCAACCAAGCTCTCACTAATCAGGGACCTTACCTGCATCAAAGGACATCTTTCCCCAGCTTGCTGGCTTGATCTTTCCCCAGGAGCATCAGAGCCTTGTAAGGTCAACCTGATGTCAGTGTGACTCCCAGGGCCATTTCTGTTTCCCTGCAAACATAAGCTTTATTCGGCCACTCCACCCAGACTGTGTGTTAGAAGACGCAGAGTGAGAGCAATATGGTAACTGTGAGAGCTACAGAGATCTATTTTCTCACCTGGCAGTGGTGGCACACTTTAAACCCAGCACTTGTGAGGCAGAAGCAGGCGGATCTCTGTGAGTTTGAGGCCAGCCTTGTGTACAAAGCTAGTTCCAGGACAGCCAGGGCTACACAGAGAAACCCTGTCAAAAGAACAAAAGAAAGAAAAGAAGGAAATACACTTTCTAATCATTTTGAATCTCTTTGACCATTAATCAGTTGAATAAAACAAAAATGTAGTCTCCTAAGACGGTGCTTTGCTGTATACTGTAACGATCATCTCTATGGGACAGAGCTGTTGACTCTCTAGAGACACTTCTATTTTCTTCCTGTGATGTGATATGATATTATGGGACAGTGGTGATGGGGGAGACCTGCCCATGCTCATACTCTTTCCCATTGCCTTTCTCATGATATTTCAGTTGAACATTATTTTCCCAGAAAGAAAAAATCATTATGAACTATTTGGAATGGTCATACTTGTGCCGAGTGCTAAAGATTTCCCCTCTGGTTTTGTCCCTAGCAATAGGGACTCAGGCAGAAGGGGTCACTATCCCATAATCACTTAGTGGTAGAACTCAGACTAGAACTCTCTACTCCCTTTCCACTTAGAAATGGGAAGATCTAGCAACAGCCGCGTGCCAGGTGGGTTCTGTTTCACCACACTCACGAAGGAGCCGTCTGCATGGTGAAGTAGAAGTTGACTTGGTGCCTAAAGTTTTAGAAGCCATCTGCTGGGCTCGGCCCCAGATCTTAGAGCAGATTCAGAAGGCATAAGCTTCCACCTGGAGTTTCCATCTGGGCAACTAGCATTTACCTCAGGGCCCGTTTATAAAGTGGTGTGTTAGGGATAGCCTCTAGGAGCCCAAGTTCCTGAAGTCCACTCTACACTAGGGTCCTCTGCATCTGTTCTCTTCTTTCCACTCCTCCTCAACACTCTGGGACCTTTTGGGAAGATGCTCACCTTTCCCAGCTCTGTCCCCTGGGGAGTCCCTTGTGGTGCACTCAGTCTTTGCTGCCCTCTGCATAAAGGGACCACCATCAGCTGGGAACTTCAGCGAATGGCCCAGACTTTAAGTCTCCCGAGGGAGTAGTGACATGAATCAAGGCAGATCTGCTAATTACCTTTTTAAAGAAAACGATAGTCTTTTGGCACACACATAAGTTTGGCGTCTTGACATTAATTTGGCATTTTCAGAAGAAACATACCAACAAAGGACATTGTAGAATATTTATTAATATCAATTCTAATAGCTACCATGCGTTAAGTACTATTTGTTTTTGTATACAATTCTACTTAATACCATCAAGTTAATTCTGCTGAATTACAGAAGGGAAGCTATATACTTAACACTATTTATAAATGTGAAGAGATAAGGTCACACAAAGAATATAGCACACAGGGATAGGCTGCATATAGGGGTATATACAGACATAAAGAAGTTTGGATGTAGAAAGAGCTTTAAGAAACCAAAGATATTGTGGTTCCTTGAATGGGAGAGAGGAAACAAGACAGAGATAATGAAGTCAAGAAGGAATGAGTGGCGGCAGAGTGTAGGGATGATGCCAGGAAAGGTCTAAGGAAAGGAACCTAAGATGGGGCCGTTGGCAGCATGTGCAGCCCATGGCCGCAATTCTATTTCCCGATCCATTACCATACTGAAGGCTGAAAACAATTGAGCGGCTTAGACACGGGCTCATTTAAGCGTTCGAAAATGGGATGGAGGGCATAAAACCTGCCACATCAAATAAAGCCCGTCCATTTGCTTGTTCCTTCCCTAATCCCTCCCTTTGCACCTTCTTGTCTGCTGTGCTGACTCTGGCCCCTAACTCAGAAACCTGTGCCAGCAGACAGACCTGAGCCTGCCTACCCATCTCTTCTCCTTTCCCCACACTCAGGAGGCTCCTTGGTGGGGACATGTGGAGGGATGGGGGGGCATCCTGCAGAAAGCTGGTAAGGAAGGCAGCCTGGACACGAAGGGAACCAGGCCACAGAGCTGGCCGGAGGACAGGGGCTCTCAACAGAGGGAGCCAGGGGCATTTTCTTGTCAGCTCATCTCGTGGAAAGAGCCACTCACTTTGCGTTCGTATTAAAAGTGGGAAGCAAACATTCTCATCCCAAAGAGAAATATAAGGGAATTCTTAAACTGCAGGAGTCAATTTCTAGCGATAAAATTAAGTTTCAGACCTCTGGCAAGTTAACGCATGAAAAAAAAAAAAAACAACCCGTTGTATGAATCGTTCACTCTGTTCAGATGCTCCTCATCGGTCAGTCGGACTTAACTTCTCTTCATTCCTTGAAGCACACTGCAGATTCTTCCGGGGCTGGGGGGCAGGAAGCCACTCTCTGGAGAATCCTCAGTCCTTGATTTGCAGGCAGGGTTGCTTCTCACAACAGCGATTCTATATAATCGAGTCTGTGGCGAATCTCTGGGGATTCATTTCTTTAACTACATTAATAAATCCTCAGGAATTCTTGGGGGAAGCCAGTCCCTCACAAATAGTAGAATGCTGGCCTCTGGGTGGGGAGTCAGTTCTAGGATGGGCTTCCTAATATCGCCCCTCCCCAGCAATAGACTATGAGCAACTTCCTGACCTCATCTGGGCCCCCACATTCCTCTTTACTTATATAGCCACTGGGTTTCAATGGGAAAAACAAACAAAATCAGGACGCTTGCTAGACACCCTGACACATGCCAGTTTGGGGTGGGAGGAAGGGAGTCTGGGAGAGGAATGTGGGTAGGAGTAGTCAGACTCAAAGACAGCTGGTTCCAGGGAGAGGCAGCCTTCGAGCCCTCACAGAAAGCATACGATCCCCACTCGGAGCCTAAGTCCTTCCATCCCAAGGACTTTGGCAGGGCAGCCTGAGGTTACTGGGCTCCCAGGAAGTTGGGGAGTGAACTGGAGGCACCATGTTCTCCCTCCCTGACCTCGGTTTCAGGTACTGTGTGAATTTAGCTCCAACCGCAACCACAAAGGCCCTGGACAATTTTCCTGGAAGTCAATTAAAACAAGGTGAGTCACAGTAGGAGATAAAAATAAGCAACACCAGTTGGCTGAGGCTTACCAGTCCCTGGATGGTTTGTTTACACGTTAAGAGCAAAATAAAATAAAATAAGATAAAACAAAACACTGTAGCCTTTCCTCATAATTGCTGTAATCAGACTGTGCCACCCACGGGAGAGGCGGCTGATCCCGTTTCTAACGGGTAATTGCTGTTGCCTCTCTCTTAGCACTTTGCAAGGTTTTCTGTCATTTTCTGATTACCACCAGCCTATTGAGCTGCCAGGAGAAATTTATTTTCTTTCTATGCACATTTCTGTCTCTATCTATCTCATCTTTCTCCTGATGCTGTGAAGTTAGCAGGAAGAGCAGGCTTCCTCAGGATCAAAAGAGATTGCAATTTCTGTGATCAGTTGCATGTAGGCATTCTCCAAATATCCCAAATGTGAAAGTCCTCAAAAATCCCACAATCTGGATAATAGTGGCCTGTGCTGGCCACATCCCTTAGGCAAGACTCAGCCAACCCCGGAAAGACTCAGTCTTGTCTGGAGCACATGCATTCAAAGCTGAACTTCTCCCAGGTTCCCTTTGGGTTACCTGATACACAGCAATTTGCAGTATCATTGTAGCCTCCTCTACGGATCCCTGGAAATCCTGTCTGTGCCCTTTCCCTGTTTAATCGTGCAGGAATGCTGTTCCAAAGACTTAGGGTCATAAGGGTGCAATAAATCAATCCAGATACACCCCTAATGAATGGCAAATTAAACAACATTTGTTTTAAGTTCATAGGTCCTCTTGAAAGATGCCATTTTAATGCAAACAAAATTCCTGCCTGGCAGGTATGGAGGGCGAGGAAGGTAGAGTGTAGATGCCTTGTAAATTCTGGGCCCTTTAAGATAGAGGTGGTCCTCCTCCTCTGCCTCCTCTCCCCTCCCCCATCTCTTCCTTCCCCCTTTTCTCCTCCTCCTCCTTCTCCCTCCTCCTCTTTCCCCTCCTCCTCCCCCTCCTCCATTTCCTCCTTCTCCTCCTCTTCTACTCCCCCCTCCCCCTTTCATCTTTACCAGAAGTAGCCACAAAGTCAGCTTGCCCAGCTAACTGATGAGATCTTTCTGTAGTTCTTACCTGGCAACAGACACATCTGATCACTGGGCACTCTGGAGTAACCTAGACCCTTGGTTCAGTTTCTACCTTAGCTTTTTTAGTTGCTTGCTAGGGGTGGGGGGTGGGGTGGAGCTGGATAGGTGTTTCTGGAAGCTTGCCATTCTTAAGGCTGCAAGGTTTAAGCTAAAACAAATCTTCCAGTCACAGACAGTTCTGCTAACCACAGGGACCGGGCCTGTGGCGTTGAGAAGATTAAATCATCAAACCCAGCTGTGCCCTTCCCCTCCACCCAGGGGCGGGAATAAACTTGTTAGAGCTACATCAGAAAAAAAAGAAAAAAGAAAAAAAGAAAAAGAAAATAGAATAGCTCTTAGTCTTCCATGGCCCCTAAGCATTTTGGTAATAAATAATAAAAGGTATTTATTACACGTTACAGTGACATGGTGGAATTTAAATGCTTTTAACCATAACACTTTCTTCCTCAAATGTTAAAAAGAAAAGAGTATTAGAATTTGGGACGGGGTGGGGGGAGGACAGCAGGAGCATTGCCTTTAAAACCCGAGGAATGTGGTAAAGAGAGCCCTGTGTGTTTTTTATAGTCGCAGAATGGAGGGAAAGCAAGGAGAAAACGTGGGCAGGAAGTCAGGGGATTAAGGCTCCGAGGCTGGCGTTGCCACCGTCTGGCTGTTACCTTGGGCAGTGCTCTACCTTGGCTGGCTCTCTGCTTCTCATTTATTTCACAAACGGTGACCCACCTTCCTGTTTTGTTAGCTACTCAGTCT
Source organism: Ondatra zibethicus (assembly GCA_004026605.1). Taxonomy (NCBI): domain Eukaryota; kingdom Metazoa; phylum Chordata; class Mammalia; order Rodentia; family Cricetidae; genus Ondatra; species Ondatra zibethicus. The sequence goes on along the minus strand of PVIU01005256.1, from coordinate 84,761 downwards.
CCTGGACCACACGCTGGCTCACTCACAGCTGAGCCAGGCTCAGTATGGCTAATGGACAAGAGGCAGAGAAACAGGGTCTGTAGATCCCTTTCCTCAATGCAGTAGAGGGTTGTGGTTACAAACATAACTTCTGAAGTGGAGAGTCCAAGTAGGGGGCCTACCCCTGGGTCACCTGTAAGCAACTGTGGGCATTTGAGCAAGTTGTTTAACTTATTCAATGTGATCAAATTATTAACTGGAAAATGGGGGCAGACAAAGGAAATTTAGCAATAGTAACAAAAGTTTTTCTGCAGGGTGTGGTGGTTCATGCCTGTAACCCTAGCACTCAGGAGGTAGGATCTCTAAGGGAGTGATGCTGGAGAGGAAGATGCAGGATACAGACATCCATTTAGCTGCCATGAGTGAAGGACACAGAGGTACCACCTTAGTCTCCATGTCTAGATTCAAGACATCTGGAAAAGCTGTGGGACACAGGAGTAAGAGCCACCTTTCATTCATTCTGCACTAAGACTCTGTTGCAGCAATAGTGTTTGGTTATTTTCTCTCCCCCAGATCAGGGGTTACAAAGGTAAATGACTCCAAACCCATCCTCAGCCAACTGACAGTCTACCATGCTCTATGTGAACTGCAATGGCAGAAGACAAGAAATCGGGGGTGGGGTGGAGTGGGGTGGGTAGGGGGTAGGTCATCACACACAGCATGGCAGCAGGGCAACTCTGCTCATCTTAATGTGAAAAGTCGCACATATGAGGAAGCCACTGCTTGCCAGGCAAGCCTCACGACCCATCACGCTAGTGGATGAGCCAGGGAAGCACTCAGCCTTATCTTGCCAAACCACAGAGGGTTTGCCAAATTTTCTTGGCCAAACTGGGGAAGGCAGAGGACCCGTGAAGAGATCGTGGAAGGTTTTTCAGTGCAGGGAACAATGTGCAGAGCCTTGCCCTGCAGAAGGACCTCTCTTCTTCCTCCTCTTTTTCCAGACTCAGGTTGCTTGAGGGTAAAGATCTGGGAAGCCTTGGTAGGTTCTGTCCAGATGCCTCATATTAAGCAGGGAAGCAGAAAGAGTCAGTGCGGTTCAAGATTCCTTCCAGCTATCTCTCCTCAACCAAGCTGTTGGGCTCTCTAACAGGAAGACCTGTTCTAGGGTCCACCCCTTTCCTACACACTCGGCTGCTTTCGAATTGTCACACCTGATGGACCTGCCTGTATGATGCAGCCATCTCAACACTGGGCTGCGTGGATAGACACCAGCTGCCTAGGGAGCTCCACCATGATTTTGTTTTTCTCTGTGAGAGAGCCTCTCTCCCAGGAAGGCCTTTCTCCATGCTCTGGTGAACCTAGAGAACTAACTGGACCATGTCTCTTCTACTGTCCCCTAAACACTAGCTTTGTGTCTGAACTTGTCCCTGTCCCATGCAGAGCCGATTCTATAAATGTGAACGATTTTAAATCAGGAGGATGCTTGTGACTTGTCTTTTCCCCAAGTGAGTCGCTTGGTGGAATGTGATTTCTGACTTGCTGATCCTCTGGGTATGTATTTCATCTTCTAATAGTAGACTGTTGGAGACACACTGGGAAAAACATCTCTTGGTGTTGTTCTGAAGCCTCTCCCAGGAAAGAAAGGAGCACACGGAGGGAGGGAGCTTGACATCATGTAATAAAGCTCTGTGAGTAACTTCTATACTACCATAGATAACATTGTTAATGCCTGTTGCTCCATGAGAGAAAATGTCGCAGGCTATACTTTACAACAAGCAGAAAACGTTCAAGCTATCTTGCCAACGCTTTATACTAAGTGCCAAACTCTTATTACTTTCTGAGGCATTTATTGTAATAACATGAATCATGATGCATCACTCTGGTATTCGTGAGGCTGCTCAGTGTTAGTCCCCGGGACCTCCGTGGAGTCGACTTTATTTGGTTTTCCACTTCCGTTTGGGAGCGAGAGCCGCTGATCTCACACAGGAAGGCTCACAGGAGTCTGGATGGGCTGTCCATTCTGCTGCTGCTTCGGTCCGCCTGTGCTCCACATCGGTGAAATGTGCAGACCCGAACACTTCAGGAGACACTCGACTGCAACCGTCTCTGTTTGCCCCAGTCTCCAGGCAACAATAGGCTAGGAGCACTGAAGAAATTTGCCCAGGCAACAGCAAAACTCTGGGGCACTTGAGAGAATGTGGGTCACAGTATTGAAATGGTGATGTATCTGTGTTCCCAGAGCTGGGTCAGACCATAAACCTTGGAGATGAGAAGGTTCCTAGAGAAAGTTACTCTCCAGCAGACATCCGAGGGTTTAGTGTCAAGCTTCTGATGATGAAAAAGAGTGACATCTACATAGGAAAAATTCTGGAACTTGTTTCAAAATTTGCACGGAAGGCTATGTTCTCCTACATTGCGAATGCTCATTTGGCTTGACCCCAGAGTCTGTTCTTGTCAGACAGACTCTGACAGAACCTCACGGGTGAACGAACAGAGATGGCAACTCTGAGAATGGAAGAAGTTTTCCCTGGGTGTCTGCTGAGCGTCAGTCCTGCAGAACACCAGCCACTGCAAGGCTGAGGCACAAACACCGAAGCCGATGGTTCGTTCATAGCTTGTCCAATGGGAATCGCAGCAAGGGTACACTCTGTTTTCAAGGCAGTGAGGACACAGTGATGGGCAAATATGACTATTCCTAGCCCCCTGGTGCTAATAGTTTGGCCAGAGAGACAAATTTTAAACCAAGTAAATTACAAAATTGATTCTTAAAATATCAATTTTGGTAAAAATCACTTAGGTTGATCTAGCCTGGGATAGGATGGCTCAGTCATCAATCCCCAAAGAAAGAGAAAGACTTTGTTAAGTCCTGTGGAAGGGGGGGGGCTTCAGGCAGGGAAAACTGCATCTACCTGGGAAATGGGATAATAATCCTAGTGACTCAGTAAGTAGTCAGGTAAGACCTGGCCATAGAGATCCCAGCTGGCTTTCTATAGTAGCCTCATGACAGAACTTTCTAGAATGACAGAAATGTCCCATAGCTTTAGTACTGAATGTAGCAGCTGTTAGTCATATGTGGATATTGAACTCTTAAAGTGTGGTTAGTATGGGCGACTGAAATTTAATTCCATTAATAATTTAACTATATAGCAGAGAACACAGGTCTATATGAAGCAAGTCCTGATGTTGTCTGGTTCCATGGGATAAGACTAGTAAAAAGAGAAGGAGACAATGTTTTTCTTAGGTGATGGAAGGCACACTGACCTCCAGAAGTTCATTAATTAACGTTCACTCAGAAACAAATGCTGACTGGGAAGCCACTCCGTGCCTGGTACTGGGCTGCATCTGGAGAGTCCCTGATTTCAAAAAGCAGATACCTGTTCTTGGGGTACCCATGTCTCACAGCGTGACAACGTGATGCGACTGAGTTGGCAAGGCCTTTCTGTGTCAGGGTCGCTTTGGGGAGAACTTTGTAAGCAGGGTGAACTTGGGGTTTCTAGTTTTTGGACGCGATTTCTTTTCTGCTTTTCATCATCTCTGAACCGGTGGACAGTTTCCTTGGTGCTTTGTCAAGACAGAGCTTTTCAGGATCCCTTGGTGCTTCTTTAAGAACCTACCAAAATTCTGCTTAGGCAGGTTCTCAGTGGGTCCAGTTTTCCAGGCAGAGGGTAGGAGATTACAAAGCTGTCTTGCCTCACTCCTGGTATCATTCCTTGCTTCCAAATTTGCCTGAGCACATAGTTTAATGCAGCACTTTTGTTAACTATATTAATCCTTATGAGCATTTTTGTTTAATGTTTTCTTTCATGCTAAGTATATGTAAATATGGATTGCATAGATCTTCACACACTTGGGGGAGTTTGACCTTTCTAGGGTGGAGACACGGTGGTGAGAAGAGATGGCAGGGTTACATCATCCTCAGTTGCTGAAAATAGCACCAGGGCCACTGACTTCCTGGTGGTTGGAGTCATTCTTCCTCATGAAAACCTGGTCTGGCCTCTGCTCTCCTTCTGTACTTCGAATGGCTGTCGCTGCTAATCTTTGCATATTCATCTTCATTTTGAAGGTTCTGGAACTCCCAAGATGTTTCAAAGTATTTGAGCTGGCAGGAGAATTATTTTACTTCATTCGTTCCTACATACAAAAGGTTTTTCATTTTGAGTTTTACCATTTTATTTGACCACACCAGCTAGTCTGTTTAACTGAATGTGGTATTTTCACAAGGAATAATGATCTGAGGGAAAGTGGCTTGTTCCCGAAAGTGGGATTGTGGATGCTAGTCTTGGCTCCGTTTCTGGGGTTTATTAAAAGAGTGTTTATAAAACCACACTATTTGTATTTACCAAGAATATTAGTGGGAGGAAGGGCAAACAAAAAATGGTCTGGGTCTCAAAATTCTTGATGGATCCATTAATCATTAAGTAGATCATATTTGTGTGAATAAATGAGACGCTGCAGTGTGTCAGCCCGCCAGCTGCCGGTCATGGTCAGCAAGGATCTCAGTGTTTAACCAACCTCCCTCATTCCTCACAGGTAGATGGAAACTCTCCTGCTAGCCAGGTGAGCTAGCTGCTCCCTGGTGTCTTTTCCTTTCTCTCCTTTCTTTCTTTCTTTCTCTCCTTTCTTTCTTTCTTTCTTTCTTTCTTTCTTTCTTTCTTTCTTTCTTTCTTTCTTTCTTTCTTTCTTTCTTTCTTTGTTTTTTGAGGCAGGGTTTCTCTGTGTAGACTCAGCTGTCCTGGAACTCACTTTGTAGACCAGGCTGCCTCCTGAGTGCTAGGATTAAAGGCTTGTGCCCCCCCCCCCGCATGCTCCCTGGTTTCTTAAGATGGAATGTCTGAAAGAATTATTTCCCCAACCTTGTGCTGCCTTCAGTACCCCAAGTCAATTAGAAGTCCCAGGGAGCTGACCCTCCTGTCCCTGACCCCTTCCCCCAGATGTAGGAAGAGCACACCTGTGCACCTTTGTCTTTCCTCCCCCACTTTGCACATTGTGGTGGCATATAGGAGCCTTTACTGGGCGCTAAATATTCCACTCGAAAGAGAACAGCTCTAACCTAATCCTGAATGTGTAAGGAGTTTGACTGCATAAGCTCTGGAGTGGTGTGCCGAACTGTGTATAAGCAAGCACACATGCTTTGGGGGTTGGGCTATGGGACAGGGTGCAGGGCAGCAGAAGGTTGTGGAACCCCTTGCCTCATGAAGCCTCCTGAGTATGGCCTCTCAGTCAGCTCAATGCTAAGTGCTCGGTCACTAACACCTCATGGCTTAGACGGGTGATAAGAAAATGTTTTAAATCTACAGGACTGATGTGAGAGGCGCTTTGTATGTTTTGATTGGTACAGATAAACTCGCTATTTTTCCAGAAGAAATTCGGGGCAGGGGATAGCAAGGTTAGAATTTAGTATTTTAATCCCAGCTCTTCAAGATACATAGCATTAATTCACTTCACATTTCAGTCAACAAATATCCACCAACTACCTACTCTGTGTCAGGCACTATGGTAGGCTCTGGAGATATAGTGGAAAACAATCGAGACTTTCTAGGCTGTGTGCCCATAACCTCGTTGCTCTGAGAGTCCTTTCTTCACAGCTAATAAAATGCAGAAGCTGTGTGAGGACTAAAGGAGAAAGCACGTGGGAAAGCGTGTTGTGAATGCTGGTGACCACACGCGTGCACACGCGGGTGCTCTCGTATACATACATGGGCACTACTATCTCCTAGTCTTTTCAATGCACAGTGAAGGCCATTGAAATTTAATAAAATAGAGTAAGTCATTAATTTTCATATCTCTCAAAAGGAGAGGTTGAACTTGCCACAGCAGGAGGAGAGAGAAATGGTGTCCTGCTCTCCAAAGTACTTACACCACGATGGTGTGGAGGGGACGCGGGGGGGGGGGCAGGGAGACGAGAGACAGACATGCACAGAGAGACATAGAGAGAGACAGACACAGAAAGAGAGACACACAGACAGACACAGAAAGACAAATGGACATAAAGAGACAAACAGATACAGAGAGATAGACAGAGAGAGATCAGTACCGTGCATCTATGTCCTTGTCCTGGACACTACCCTGGTGGATCCATAGCTCTTTCTCACCTTCCGCTCTGCAAAGCCCCCCTTGTTGAATGTCTGCTACCGACTTTGCTTTAATGCATTCTTTGTTTTTGGTTGTGAGCCTAGCCTTTAACAGTGCTTTATACAAACTCAGTGTTTTGTTGTTGTTTTGTTTTGTCGTCCCCCCCCCCCACCAGCCGCCACAGTTAACTTCTGTTTATGCTTTTACTCATTTTAAAGTTATTCAGTGTGGTCAAACCCTAATCTGACCCTCAAGACCTTGTCAAAGGCACTTTCCCTTCATATTGTTGTTTTTTTTTTAAATTTTATTTTTGTTTTGTTTCCTTGTCTTAAATAAACTTCCCAAGCTTCTTTCCGCCCCAGGACTCTCACACAGTTGGTCTCCTCTGCCTGGATAAGTCTCCCCTCAGCTCCGCAAGGCTTCTGTTACATCCTGCCAAAGGCAAAGTTTTTCCTACCCTCTTTTTTTCTATATAAAAACCTCCTTTCCACTCTCAAAGCACGTGCCCTGGCTTGCCATTTCTGCTTGCACTTGTCTGCTGCCTTGTTGGCTAACCTCAAAGGTCTAGGGAGGTCAGATACCTTCAGGTTTATTTCCAGAGCATCATGCTTGGTACTCAAGATGACATCCAGTCAGTATTTATCAAAGGAGTACGTATAACCTTGCATCTCCTTCCATTCTTACAGAAACAGAAGTAGTTGTGCGGGGTGACTGTGCCCTGTGTCTCTCAATGCTTGTCTGGACTGCTTTTCTCGCGACCACTGCCACCCTTTCTGGTTGTCCCTTCTGTAGTCTTCTCTCTCTGGTGTCGTCACCCTGTCTCCTAGACCTCTATTGGCATTTGCGATACCATGCTATAATGACATGTTTCTACTTCTGGCCCCTCCCGCTTCTGTTCACAATCATTCTAGCAAGAGGAGAAGCACATGACATTCCTCTGAGCATCCTAAGTACCCGTGTGGCATCTGGCTTCATTCCATTTCCCTAACCCTGACAGACTGGTATCCATGCTACAGGAAGAGACAGGCCCCAGGGATAGCTAGCCATTCCAGAAAGATTCTGCCCAGAGGCAGGGCAGGTGGGAATGTCTGTCCTGGGTTCTTCCTGCTGAACGAAGAGCTGTCTGTGAACAGGGAGGGATGATGTTCTCTCCCTCCCTCCCATCCATTCAGAGGTAAAAGCAGCTTGTGTCCCTGCCCAGATAGGCCCCCCTTTTCTTGTGTGTGGGGACATTCTTCAGGCAGATTTTCCAAGCCAAAGTCATAAAGAACAAAAGCTGCTTGCCAGCTGTGGCCAAGCAGCCCAGTGCCCCTCCCCGCCTCTTGGGCCTGGTACTGTGACTGCCTGGTGGGAAAGGGGTGTGAAAACTTCCCTTGAAACATCTGGTCAGGGCCAGTGTCAGCTGCTGAGAGTTCCCATCTGACTGTGCCAGGCCGCTGGAGGTGACCGAGCAGGACAGGAGACAGAGCCAAGCCTGGTGGCCTCCAGGGATCACCCTTCCAGTCTCACTGTCCCCAGTGGCCACCATCAGGCTTCCATTTGGCCTGTGCCTGGGGACTCCAGTCATGAGCAACACAGCCCCTGGTTCCTGCTTAGTTCGCAAGGGGCTCTAGGTAATACAAAGGCACAAGCAAGCCCGGGTTCCTTCACTCGGGTGCACCCTTCTGCCAGATCTGCTGCTATCTCTTCACACTCTCTCCTGACCTCCTTACCCAGGACCTCGGTGTTCTCCCACCATCTTCACCTCCTCCCTTCCACAAACAGGGCCATGATGACTCAGATTCAGATCCTTCCTCTAGCAAAAGATTTCTGAGCTATTATGGAGACAGTTCTTAATACCCACATGAGTTCAGGGCTGAGGTAGTTTTGGTTTTGTTGTTTTTTTGGTTTTTCACAGTAACTTCTTCAGAAGACAAAGTTAAAACTCGAAGGATCAAATGAGTGGTCATTTCAGATTCTGGAGGAGGCTCTAGGACCAGCCGTGCCTGTCAGTTCCCCTAACCCACAGCCACCCAGCCACAGTGGCCCTCTCCCCTGGGCTCTTGAGGTTTACACTTGGAGGACCGTGAGTTTGGGTTTACTTGAGGGTCCAGGCTGGCGAGTGGATTATCCATAAACTTAGCAGAGTGGAGGTTATCTTAATGGTACTGATAGATCAGGCATGTCACACATCATTAAAATAGCCAATTGATTAGGAGAAAAAATAATTAGCTTACCCTGCCTTGCTGAGCAGCCTTTTGACACACCAAGAAGGAGATATGGAAAGGACAGAGGTCATTCATCTTTTGATCATTTGTTTTCCCTTCAAGGTGATGAAAAAGGCCGCGATAACCCTCGGGGAGGGGAAAGAATATAAACAAGCCTTAGTTCTTTGCCATTTACTCAGAGGAAAGCTCTCTTCAGACTTTCTGGAGTGTGGTATGTTTATCCCAGCTACATAGATCCACTCTTTTAAATCAAACATTCTGTTAGTGCCTTGGAGTTGTAAATCAGTGGTTCTTTTCAAGTGACTTCATAGAATGTGATATTCTGCTTTCCCCTGACAGGATATAAACACGGAGACCTAAATATTATAATCCAGGCCACCATGGGCAGACTACGAGGCATGTAGATTCCAGTTGCTCCGCTGTGCCTTCCTTGCCCCCTGTAGCACCTTGCTGTGCACGGCCAGTGTTCATTCTCTTTACCTACTTGGAAGAGAAGTTGAAACTTGTTTACTTGTTTTATAGAATGATGTGGAAATTCGTGCTCAGAACCACCTGCAGTAGGGACACTCTGAGGACTGTGAGTGAGGGATGTCTCTGCAGGGTATTGCGCTGCCACTAGCCTAGCATCGGCCATTCTGTCCCTTACCTTCCGAGTGACCACAGGCACAGTACTCAGCAAGCAAGCAAGATTGTTGTGAAATATGCCTAAGGTAATTAGAATAAGAAAAAATGCTTAGCCACTGAATAGCAGATTTCTTACCTTAAAAAAAGTCAGAATTTCATCTGAGTAAAATTAGCTGGCTGTAAACTCACAATCACCTGGAGGAACTTTTTCAAAAATGAGTGAATTCGTTATCTCACTTGCTGCTGAGACAGAACACCAGAGAAGTACTGCAGAGAGTAAGAACCAACGCTGGCTCATAGTTTGTAGGGACACAGTCACCATGGCTAGGAAAGCATGGGCTGGGAAGAGGATTGCCTAGCCACGGGGGCATGAAGGGCTTGGGCCTAAGCGCCAAGCCATAGTCCCCACAGGCACTCATCCAGTGCCTCTGCCAACCATGCCTCCTGCTCCGAAGATTCTACAACTTCCCCGAACAAGTGTGCAAACACATGAGCCTGTGGGGGGATGTTTTACACCCAAACCGTGGCTACAAATTTCACTAGATGTTAGCTGCATAAACAAGTATTATGTGTTCGTGGTGGGAGTTTGAGGAACAAAAAGATAAAAGGAAAAATACACATGTGTAGGTTGTGTTTTGGAAGAGAGACTTATTTAAAGACACAGTTTTACTTGGCCAGGGCCCTTCAGTGGCATGCCCCTCTGCTCTCCACCTCTTGTATGATGTTGGCCTGCAATCCGTTTCATGTCCTTCTTTTCTTTTAAAATTAATTTTTAATTTATGATGTGAATGTATTGTCTTCATTGGCCTGTGGAGGTCAGAAAAGGTCATCAGATCCCAGGGACTGGAGTTAAGGATGGTTGTGAGCCACCAATGCTGATCCGGTGCAAGAGCAGCCAGCGCTCATAACCTCCGAGCCATCTCTCTAGCCCTGCTTTCTTTTTTGTGTTAATGCGTATGAATGGTTTCTCACATCATTCAACTTGTAGTGTTCGAAAGCTTGCTTGCATGTATGTGTGTGCATATGTGTGACAGCTGTTATTGTCTCCGGGAAAGTCCTTTAGGAAGTGACTTCTAAGAGCTGGTAATTGCACTTACCCCTAAGCCTGATGATCTGCGCTCGACCCTTAGGGCTCTGTGGTGGAAGGAGAGAGCGCACTCCATAAACCGTCCCCTGACATCCGCACGTGCCTGTGGCCTATGAACCTCTTCCCACATTAAAGAATGTAAAAAATAATTTCATGAAAATAGCATGAGAGATAATATTCAAGGTTCTCTAAAGGACACATATCAACACGAAATCCATGCAATGCCTGTCCTCGGGGTAGTGTGGAGACCAGCTTCCCATTTGTGCTGCCTTCTAATACTAGTCCTTACTGGCAAGACCTTCAGCTTCTGTATGGGCCTTGTTGTGTTTTTTTAAAAAAGAGAGTGTGCCAGCAGCTTGCTGCAGCTTGCTGCCGGTCCCTAGACCATGCGGTCTCTGCGGTGGGTGGGCGGCCACGCGGCTAGTCTCCTGGTCCCCATGCGCGCCGCGGTGGCGGTATGGGCTTTACGGCGGTATGGATGGACAAAAGAGAGCCGGATAGGCACGCCATGCAGAGTTAAACATTTATTAGATGGGTGATGGAGGATAAAGAGATAGAGAGAGAGAGAGAGAGAGAGAGAGAGAGAGAGAGAGAGAGAGAGAGAAGGGGGGAGAGGGAAGAGAAGCAGCTGCTGCTCCCGTGAGAGTGGAAGAGGAGGAAGGGAGAGAGTCGGGGTCAGAGGCTGGAAGGTGGGAGTGGGCATGGCCTGTCTCTTAAGGGCATAGAGAGTATTTGGCCAATAAGAGGCCAAATACTACAGGCCTTCCCCATGCAATGGTTTTTTTTTTGTTTTTTTTTTTTTGTAGGATCCGAGATGGAGTGTAGTGGTAGATCGCTGCCTCCTTCCCTGGGATTGCTGAGATGTCTCTTCTGTGTTTAGTGACAAAAAAAGCCACGTTTTGACACTATTTTTAAAAATTATCCTTCAGTCTCTACAGCGGGACCCTTGGCATCTTAGAGCTTGGACACGAGTGTTTGGAAGATGTGTGGAAGGCAGAGGGCTTCCATGGACTCAGAAGCAAGAGCCCTGTGAGAGCATGAGGTGAGGCAGTTTTAGCTTTTATGACTTCCTCTGTGCCTCAGTTTCCTTACTTCCTCACTTGTGGAATGGGGATGTGTTGAAGCATATTTGTTTACACTGTAAAGATGGATCTCTGCCTAAGACACCTTCTGATTGGTTTACTAAAGAGCCAAGTGGCCAATAGCTAGGCAGGAGAGCATAGGCAGGACTTCCAGGCAGAGAAAGAGAAAATAGAAGGAGGAACCTGGATGCACAATTTCACCAGCAGCAGATGGGCCCCACTAAGGAGAGGTAGCTGAGCCATGAGGCAGAATGTAGGTTTAAAAATCATCGGTTAAAAGGCAAAAGATTTCTATGATCTGAAGAGAAACCAGAGTATTAATTTAGTCTACAATCCCGGAGAAGCTAGGTAACAAAGAGGACCCTAAGAGAGATGTACATGGATCTGCCTAGGAAGGGGAACTAGATCTCCTAAAACCTTCATCCAATAACTGATAGAAGCAGATGAAGAGATGCAGTGTTAGCTGTGGGATTAACCACTGGACAGAGCTCTGGTGCTGTTGAAGAGAGGGATGTGATAATATGAGCAAAGGGGTCAGGACCATGATGGGGAATCCCATAGAAAAAGCTGACCCGGGGTGCTCACTGACTCCAGACAACCAGGAAACCTGCATATGACCAATCTAGGCTTCCTGAAAGAAGGTGACAGTGGGTGGCTTGGGCACTCTGTGGGGCCACTGTCAGTGGGATCAGGAACAATCCCTAATGAATAATCTGGTTCTTTGGAACCCATTTCCTATGAAGAGAAACCTTGCTCAGCCTAGACTCCAGGGGGAGGGCCTAGGTCCTGCCTCCATGTGGTGATGTGATAGAATTCATTGACTCTCCATGGGAGGCCTTTACCCTCTCTGAGGAGCAGATGGTGGTGGAGTGGGGTGAGGGGAGGGTGGGGGAGCAGAAGAGGAGGGAGTGGGAACTGGGATTAGTACGTAAAAGTAAATATAAATAAAATATATAAAAGAGCTAGTTGGGAAAAAGCCTAAGCTAAGGCCAAGCCTTTTTTTAATGAATAATAAGTCTCCAGGTCGTGATTTGCAGGCTGGAGGCCCAAAGATAGTCCAGCAAGAAGCTTGCCATGGGTGGGGGGGGGATAGCCAAGGATATTCTGGCAAGAAAGCTTGCCACGAGGCGGGGGCAGCCCCTCTCTTGAATTGTTGGGGTGGACACTCGAAGTGCTCTCGACACCGCCTGGAAAGGAAAAAGTGCTCAAT